>UYYA01004397.1:0-35549 GCA_900624975.1 Angiostrongylus costaricensis
ATAACAACCTCGCGATTGCTGTAGCAAAGAGAACAACAGATTTAAACAAATGCAGTTATCATATCGAATAAGTATGTCGTGCGTTTTGAAGAGTATAACGGTGAATATGGACGGTTAATTGCTTTACTACGTCATTTTATTGAACTTAGCGCTTCGCCGTTCTGTCAATGCTCTATCGCCGACGATAGTGAGAGATTGTTTTAACAGCAATATGCAGCTGGGTCTTCACTCTCATTTCACAAGCATATCCAAGCATCCAGCTGGAAACCCCCGTTCAAAAATTCAGTTAAAAGTAAACCTACGTCAGAGATTGTCGCCGCTCTGGACGACAACTGGTGCCAAATAGGCAAACGCCCTCTAATTCACGCGGGCACATTCGAGTTCCATTTGAAAGCCGTCGTTATCATTCAATACAACTCTGTGGAAGTGCATTAAAAAGCGAGAAAGGAAGATGGAGGGACAGACATATCGCTTCAGGTGGTGTCTGCAGACAAACCTCTAAAGTAAATTTCTGAATAAGAACTACTATGTGATTTGCAACACTGATCCATTTATATGTAATGATATCGAGAGCCAGATGACGAAGCACTGCTTTGTGGTGTTAAAGAAGAATTTCTAGAGATTTTTTGAAGCTATCCATTCTTTGACCGGATTGAGGAACAGGAGCAACCGCCATCAAGACGGCAACTGCTTCGGATGGAATATTCCAAGCTATAAAACGCGGGGAAAATCTAAAGTGTGAAACAACACATGCGTAGGAGTACCTCATAAATCTGGTTTGCGAAGAACGCCACGACCTTATTGGACCACCCCGAAATATCGTGGGGAGGAACAAAATCCATGGAAGAAAACCAGCTCAACCATCCACAGTTCAAAGAACCTTGTTACGACGTAACGAGTTGTCGAGTTGTCGCTTTTTAAAACCTACCGCAAAACATTTAAATACTTACTTGGATTTGGACGGCCCCACCTCACTAGTTGTGCGGGCCCCAGCATAATCTCCATTTTGCAGAGTTCTGTTGGTTTAGCTAACGTGTTTCCCTGGAAGCCCGAGGTCAGCCTAGCCAAAGTCCGTCCCAGATCGTCATCACCATAGGCAGTCGCAGCCCTTATGGATCAGCGGGAGATTTGCCACCATGCGACTAATTTGGTTCCACAACAGTACTTGATCCTGGTATTGGTGTTGGATTACTCTCAGCTAGACTTCCTGATGGAAAAGCCGTACTCCTTATCAGCATGGGATAGTACATATCGCATCATACTCCTTATCCTTTCCTTTCCAGACTCTGAAGAAGGCGATTCTGCCGAAACGTCAGCTACCGTTGTGTTGTGTGTGTATACCCGCATTACTTGTAAGGAAGTAAAGGTGTGCTGAATAACAACCTCGCGATTGCTGTAGAAAAGAGAACAACAGATTCATTATCCGTTGATAGTAATTTGTTTTTCAACAGATAATCTATCCTTCAGCATTCGGTACTATGCTTACTAGCATACATTTTTCTATTTTATTTTATACAACGAACTAGTGATTTTATGCAATTTTTATTTTTATATCTTCAATATTTTTATTTCACTTTTTGAAACTTATCTTATTTGGCTGCCAACTAGCACACGGCGAATAGCAAAACTATTTCTCAAACCGATCGTCATTTAACTTCGATGTTATAACTAATACTTTCTTAGATTATTAAGCTAACACGAGGATGAAAGAAGTGCAGAAAAAATACAGTAAAAACCTAGATACAACCACAATGATGCTGAGATAATTGCAAGACTCAGGACATCAGGTGTCTGCGATGTGGACTGAACACGCCACTACCCTTTCCGGGTGTCAACGCGTTCACCACCACACCATGCAGATCCTTCTTTTCGCCTTTACCTCAGCTAGATCTGGTTTTATGCTTCCCAGTTCTATCCCGTTGACGGATTTTTGTTGCTGGTTCTGGTAGATAGAAAACAAGCTGGAAGACAGACGAGACGGTGAACCCGCATAGTGTGGTGGTGAACGCGTTAGCCCTCGGAGAGTGATTGCGTGTTGGATCTCAACTGCAGACATCTGTGATGCGGAGCTTTGCAAATAACTAAGCATCATTGTGGTTGTATCCTACATTATATCCTGCCGTGAAAAAATTGTAGTGGACAGTAAATGAAAAGTTAACAGTAAAAGGTGTCCGTTGCAATTCATAAAGCAAATCTCAGTGAAATGAAATGTCGCGAATAGGTCCAACCGAAGCAGTTGTTTTAATAATTCGGTAGACAAAATAATCAGGAACGACACTTAAACGAGAACTAACTTTTCCACAAAGGTATACCAAGCTAGTATCCTCGTCGTAAAGTGGAAAAAGCACTCCATTCGAGGTATCCAGCTCTTCTTCAATAATTGGTTGGGAAAGGTTATCCTGAACGGCAACAAACTCATGAACTCAATACGTCGACTCAGCTTGTTACATAAAAATTCTGCGTTTTCTCCCTTGAACACCAAATATCTAAAAACACTAAACGAAAAACAATGCGCTTTGCTCAAAAGAAACTTAATGAAGACGGCTTGCCAAAAACGAAGAAGGACCCATAATAACAAGGTTAGGAATCTATTCACCACGAGTGTCATCTAGTTAGTAGCAAACCAATTTAATACCATTCTGAGCAAAAAGGATGCAGTAGTGCTATTGGTAGGTCGTTCCTGAGAACTACTGTTGTGACCTGATTGCACTAGCTACAGTACAAATTTCTTTACGGCATTATGATAGTGCGTTTTTTTCCAAATTATACAGACAACGATTTTGGACTTCTGAAGAATTTCAATGAGAAAAGACTTCCAAATATGAATCAACCAGAAACTTCTTACCGGTGCTCTGAGTGCATACAGTCGCTCAGATCGCTTCGTAAATCCAGTGGTGATAATCCTACCATCGTTTATGAAAATGGCACGCTGTGGCTTGACTCCTTCGTGACCTATACCCTCGTGTACTACTTCACCACTACGAGTGTCCAAAATTCGGATTTTTTTATCCTGAAACATTTTGTGCCTTCTATGTATGTGCATCTATGCATACATAAAGGATGAAACGGGACGAAGCGCACGATGTTAATCAATCATCAAAGGGTGCATTCGTTGTTGCGTGAAGATGAAAATTCGCGAGGTGGAAGTGCTTCTCTCCATTTTATAAGCACTTTAATTTTGTTTCGAAAAATACTCTAACGACGTCTTTCTTAAAAATCGATAAACCTTGTTGGCATGCCGTATTCGGGAAAGGTGCACATTGTCGCGAAAAGCAGATGCTTGTTATTCACGACTTGATTTGTGAAAGGTCTACAGCTTAGTGGTAGATTTCCAACAAGCACGTCACAATACTATAGAAAGTAAAATAACTGCTCCTAAAAAATGGGTAATAAAACAGTTGATGTGGGATGATTTGAACAAAAGCAGAATACCACAAGATGTAGAAGTAAAAAAATTGGGTTTTAATCGCTTTCAAATTCGTGATTTTGCATAAAATTCACAACAAAGTAAGGAGAATGCATTTGGGAGAGATGATAACCACATGTGATGCCAATAAATCAAATCAGTATTTGACCAAATCGATTTTAAGTCGTCCTATATCACCTTTTATTGGCCGATTTCTCGCGAATCAAGTGATGCATCGAGTGACTTGAGTACACAACAGTAATAACAAGGACATATGCAGGTCCTCTTATGTCCTAACATTTGTTGGTACAACATTTGCAGATATTCGTTAATGGCACAGCTGGCTTTGGTGTGGAGACAATTTTCGTCGACAAAATACACAATAAAATATTCCAAAGAACTCTTTACATCGAATTCGTCAAGGAACACTTCTACCTAGGAATAGAAAGAAGCGTTTAGTGTACTGTACTGTACTCCCATTTCTTACAGGCCTACACATCGTGTCCGATCGTCTTACCGCGCCTGAGCAGCACCGAAATGGAAGATCCCGGTGGAAGCGTGAATAACTTCACATTGAGATTCTCACCACAGTTTTTTCCCAAATTTTTGCTAGTTCCGAATGAGCGTAAGACTTCAGCAGCCAGTGCTTTTTCTATTTCACGCCAAAAGTAGTAAAATTAACGGGACTCTTGCGCAGTAAACGGTAAGTCGCGAAATTTTCGAACATTTGAATCTTCAAAATAAGTGAAAGAATAAGTTTGAACACAAAATACAACAATATGTTGGAACATATTCCAGCCCATATTACGAAGAGCGTCTGTACTGCTCAACTTTTAGATGGTCCGAGAAGTATTTCGCAAAAATGAGAGGGTTGGCGATGGAACAACGACTGGCAACAAGCCTTACCGTTGCTTTATGTCTAAGGTGGAAGTACCAGAAAACGATCTCCATTACTATAGCGCAGATATATGGATGACTGTTTTGTCATCTACTCTACGGAAAAAGAGGTAAACAAATATTTTGAGTTATTGTATGAAGCATCGGAGTACATAAATTTCACATGATAGAAAGCGAAAGAAAACGGCTTCCGTTTCTGAGCGTTGAAATTGACCAATCCAAAATTTGCTACATTATCTAGTGGTGCCCAACACCAAGTAGCAGGAATATGCTGGTTCATTGCCTCTCCTCTGCGAAATCCGGCTTAACGCCAGCTTTTGTGAATAAAGGGTATAACTAAAGAGTATGGTAATAACTCTGTGTGTACATATCAGAAAAACAGAGAAACAATAAGAGATTTTCGAAAAGAGAAAAAATAAGACACATGCTTCACATCGAAAGTGTAAAGGGAGTTTTTTTGTGATTAGACTGCTTTCATTGCTCGTATAACGATGAAATCGTAGGTTAGGTAAATCCTATACATTTCAATCGGCTAATCAAAGTTTCTACAGAAAACTAAGACATCATTGAGAACAACACACCAGCAGACAACGACGACTATTCCAAATTTATATAAAGTTTAAATGATGTGCACCTTGCAAGTGGTCACGAACTGTGATCCGTCGTAGTTGAATCCAATGCTCCAAATTTGGTCAGGATGGCCAGCGACTTCGAGCAGAGCTTCACCTGTTCCCACATTCCACAGAAGGAGTTTATTCTCACCACCTACAGAAATTATTTTAGAAAAGTCCATATTAAATAGCTATCTTATCGATGAAGGAATATATGTTGATTAGTCCATACTCAGCTGACAAATTATTCCTTCAATTAACACTATTCATTTTCTGTATGACTATGAGCACTCTACATCTTTTTTACTCTATAAAGGCGACATCACTGCATATCACTATCAGTGGTTGTTATTTTCAACCAAAAGCATCTCAGCTCCGGCGGGGGCCAGAAGAGTTCTCATCCGCTCTATTACGCACAAGACCGGACCACTGGTATCTTTTCGCTCTACAGTCTGCCTGAGCATCATAATTTTCTTGTACGATCCTTGTGAACAGTACTGTTCATCGAATCCGTGGTTCTCTCACCGAGCACTTGACATTCTGTGAAGTCGAGCCACTAAATGCCTCAATCCAGTGGTTGATGTCAGGACGCATCACGTGTGCGGCCCACCTGACTTTCCACGATCTAGTATGCATGGCGTCATCTCCGATCATTAATCGTTGACGTTGATCGTAAGTTTGGATCCACTTCTCCATTTGTAGAATACGGAATATACCCAGTTTCACCACCTCGACAACGAAATCAATAAGTAATCTGCTATCCAGTTTATTTTGCCCAGAGGGTTTCTGACTCACATGTCAAGTGAATAAAAACCGTAGAGGCAAAAGGGTGAATATGGAGTAAGGTTTATTTAAAAAATTTTTCTTCGCTATATCCTTGATGCTCTTGAAGCACTCCAAGCTGCTCATTTTCTCTCACTCAGCTATAAGTCTTTCATCACGTTGACTTCTTGACTCCAATACAGATAGTTATAGCAACCGGAGATTTCCACTGCAATGAGCGTGAATGGCATCAGAAGCTAACGTTCTTCATGAACATCGTCTTCTTTCAATTTAGTCGAAGACCAGTTTTTTCATTTTTTTTTAACCGAGCGGATGAGCTCGGTTAATGCTCGATGTTAAAGAACAACGTCGTCAGCAAAGCGAAAATGGTGTAATTGCCGAACATCGATTTTCACTCCCTTGTTGTCCCATTCCATTGCTTGCATGACGTTCTTGGTTGCTTGTACATAATTTGGCGAGACAGTAGGCCTTGTTGAATCCATGTCCATATGTCGATGTTATTGTCGTTATAGACTGATAGTATTCGAGCTTTTAAAGTGTTACGTAAGTCACGAAGAATCCTTATATACTTAGTAGGAACGCCTTAGATTATGAGAACTATGACCGCTTCTGTCTCAACAGTGTGCGACAGTTGCTAATGTCATGTTTCTCCCTACCTATGCAATAACACGGTCTTGCTGGACTACCGATGATTTGAAAAATGACATCCCGACAAGTAGTATGTGACAAGTAAGCTCATATGTTGATGAGTACTGGCCGAAGGCTCGCATCCATCCTCCTTAATGTAATATGGAGGCCTCGTCATCAGCCAATCTACAACCGGCATGCATAAGAGGGCATTCCTAGTGAGGTTCATCATTCCAGCGGTGCGCCACTCCATCGGATTTGATATAATGCTACTACGAAGATCCACGTTACAAGGATGAACGGTTTGGACAGTCGACTCGGATTATCCCGGCCGTGAAAAATCATCAAAATCTTAGTGGAATAAAACTTGTATGACAACCTCAACAAGCTCGATAATCTAAGAAAATACTGATTATTTATGCCGAGGTTAAACAATAGCCGGTTTTGGAGAGTACTGAGAAAACAGGTCACATTGCAATAACCTCAACAACATTAACGAAAAGTTTTGCTAGCCTGACGTTACAGGTTCCTTACTAGGAGAGACGTTCTATGCTACAAGAAATGAGACAGGCTGCACTAAGACGATTGCATCAAGCACTACGCGAGAAACTCATCACCTGAAGTACAATTTTATTTTAGGCACCAAGAGAAGAAAATCACCCGCTAAACGAACAAAAGGAAAAGGACCTTAATGGGAAAGGGCTTCCATCCCACAATTTTCGTGACGTCAGACTGTTGTCACCTATCTACTAATCACTTCATACTTTAAACTATAATGAGGTCCACACTGTCTTCATTCGAATGTGCCTGCATCCTTTTCCTTCTGAAGAAGGAAAATGAAGAATAAAAGGTCTTTCGCGTTTCTTCACATAATTCCTTCGAATTATCCGCAATGAATGAACTTCGTCACTTACAGGTGATTGCAACAACAGTGAAAGATTCCCGAGGATGTTTTTCTCATTGAACAGCTGTTAAACATGTTCCGGCAATCAAAATAGCATCCATTTCATCGCATCCTTGAGAGAACAACATGTTGAAAAACAGCAGTTTGCTCTCCATCATTTCTGCTCCTCAAACATTAAACGGGTGTTTCTGAAAATGATCTTTGTATTCCTGAGCGCGTCTGGCATCTCAACAATGGGAACATGGGTGATTGCGACATAAGGAATCTAGTTTAATTCACGCTACTACCGCAAGCCTAGAGTCTTCTAATGCCTCTTGTGATTCCATGCCACAGTAGAGCAAGGTGACATACCTGACACGAGTAGCTAAGTTCCCGTCGAGAACAGAAAATATAAACAACTTCGTTCCAAGGTGCATGGTGTTCTTTGTCCAGTTTCAGTGAGCACAGGTAGCTTTGGCGTATGATGGGGAAAAGGAAATTTTATTAATGCACGATGGAATCATCCGATATTTAAAGACATTCGAGGTGATACAGTGAACGAGTCATATTGCAGACAGTATGAGGCTGTAGTGTTACATAGTAAGAAGCCATGAACCTTTAGAGGGTTCCTTCGTTTAGCACGATGGTCTTCATTTTCAAAGAGAACTGAGTCTCTTATACTCCTGGAATGTACTGACAGCAGAACAGTGCGTAATAGATGCAGCACTGATTTAAACATCACTTTAAACACTCTTGGTAAAACGGATTTGTGATGATCCAGATACACCTCATCAGTTATACTCTTGTCTCAGAAAGCTCATTCTTCAACATTTAGTCACCTCCGTTGATAAATAAGTATCACGAACCTTTCATATGTTTCTTCTAATTCTCGCTCGTTCATGTTCAAATTCATATCTATTAATTTCTCGTAGCAGAAATCGAAAAGCCCATTGTTATATTGTAGTCGTTCCTTTCATCATGGACAAAAAAGCCTCGCTCTACTCGAGGTTGGAAAATTGGTAATAAAGTTCTCCAGCAAAACACCTTGTGATCCACAAGGGTCTGACAACTGGTTGCGTTCGACAGTTGTGGATGCTCTAGTTGTGCCTATCAAGCTCTTAGTCAAAATCAACTCAACCAGAATTCAATAACATTCATCAAGACAAATTTCTGAAGTAGAAGCTAAACCCAGCCATAAATACGATGACAACATCGGATGATAGACACGAGACAATGAACCAAATGGAAGAAATGCTTGCATGCACACAATATGTTAAGCCGTGTGACTAAAATTCACAGAAATTTAGTCTTCCACTATTTTCTTTGTTAAGACCAACCAGCGGTGAGTAGAAGGTTGTTGGCGACCGGATGCCATGCCAGAGTGTTCACCCTCTTTTGATGTCCACTAAGTTCGACAACTGGTTCGGTGAGGTTTCGCAACAGACCGTGTTCAGGAATCAGCCATACCTATACATGTATCATTGGCCTCAAAGTGCCATATACATTCACAAATGTACCAACATTTTTCGAAACATATTTTCTTTTTTGATAGAAAAGACTTCCAACAACGTTGAAAATTCCTTTTCCAGTGAATTGCTGTGCATTATATCTACAAATACCAACGGTAACCGAACTTACTTGTATACTTGGATGGCCCGTCCTCACTGGTTCACCGTCCAAGTGCAATCTCCACTTTCCCAGTTTTTCTGGCTTAGCTGTGGTGGTTCCCTGGAGTCCCGAGGTCAGCCAGGCTAAAGTCTGCTCTAAGTCGTCACCACCACAGGCAGTCGCCGCCCTTGTAGATCAGAGAGAGATTTGCCACCATGCGACTAGTTTGGTACCGGAACAGTGACGGATCCTGGCATTGGTTTACTCTTAGCAGGGTCTCCTGATTAAAACGCTGGACTCCTTCTCAGCTCGGGAGACCCTGCCGGGAGGATGAATCTCCTCGCTGTACATCGCAGCCCGACACCCAGCAACACCTCCTAGCCACGATGAGGCAGTAAGCCGATGATTGTAAGTGAACACTTGACTAAACTTTCAAATGAATCCAACATGATGATCTTGATGATATTGAAGAATTCTCTAATTAGAATCACTAGAAGTTAACCGCATTGTTAACTGTCGCGCCACAACAATATGCCAATCAGTGCGGCTAAGTGGGACAGCAATTCGTCCAACTTCTTATCTGTTAGTTATGAGGGCGAACATTGTACTGTAAGAGAACTGGACACTTTCTGTTGGCTACTATTGCTGGTTAGGGTGCTATTTTCGATGAATTACAACAGTTTCGTGACAGTACTTTTCTGCTGCAGACATTCTGCCAAGATTTGGTGGATTAATCCTGCCACAGATCATCAAACTGTCAGCATAACAGCTCCCGGGATCGACTTTCTATTAACCTCGGCATTGGAATATGAATGCGTCGTTTTCTTGTTCAGCAATCGCGAGATTGTTAAACAGCATTCATTTACTTCCGTAGAGAAACACAATACAATACAACACTAGCTGACGTTTCGGCAGTATCGCCTTCTTCAGAGCCTAGAAGGGTACACTGACATACAATCTGCTAGGCTTTTTGGATAAATGCCAAAAACTCTACAATGAATAGCAGGGACGAATGCCCGGAGGTCATTCTGATGTGGGATGGTGCACTCATCAACCATATGCGACTATAATCAGCTGTTCTAATCTTCCTCATTGAAAGTCACGTAGAAAGCGGTGTTTTTTGAGAAGGTGTTGATCATGTAATTACCAAAGAGTTTTTCGTCTTTTTGTAAGTGTTATTGAAGCGTTTGGCCTAGTAGATTGTATATCGGCATAACCTTCCAGGCTCTGAAGAAGGCGATACTGCCGAAACGTCAGCTAGCGCTGTATTGTATTGTTTCTCTATGGAAGTAATTGTATGCTGCATAACAACCTCGCGGTTGCTGAACAAGAAAACGATGTCAGCATAACCTTTTTACTGCAGATGGAACTTTAGAAAATGTTTAAAAGCTTCGCCCTTGTCCAATTTCTGGACTGAACGTCGTAAGTTGTCGTATAGCACACAATTTTTATCGCAAGTTACAATGCTTAGAGAAATGGGTAGTTTTTGTTGTGCTAATAAAGCACAGGGCAGACTCCATTACAGCAATCTGTTTGCTCTTCATTCGATTCGTTCGCCACACATCTATCGAACTTTTTCAGCTTTCCAATGCTTTCCAAATGATGAACGACTACCCGTTCGCTAATCATAAGTTCCTCCGCAAACTCTTGAGAGTCAGTTCCGATTAACGTTTCCAGATGGTCGTCCTCAATTACTAATGGATGCCTCTCAGCGTCTTCGTCACCACAACTCATATCTATGTTCCGGGATTTTACGATCGGAAATGCTTCTTTGGCCCGTGCAAATGCAAGTTTAAAGTAATGTGGGAAAAGGTAGGAATTTGTTACTTCAGAAGAATCATGTCCTATCCAGCTTCAAACCGCTGCGAACTATCCATTAAAAAAACATTACATACTGAATAGCCGCGCAAGAAATACGCTTTGAAATATTCCGCAATTCTTCATGACTTAAACAACAGAGGTGAAAGTAAAGAAAAATTTAATGTGCTTGAAAGCCAACGATTTTTGTGCGGGATCAACGTTAGTGTTCCGTTGCCCGACCATCATACGTGATAAACACTGAGGAACTCCAAATTTCAGATATTTCTTCTTCCATTTCACGATGAACCGTCTAGCATTTAGGAATCGAAAGACCTTCCAGTGTTAAGCGAATAGAGTGTTTATAACAGTAAACGACTTGAACAGCTCGTCACCTTGCACGTTGTATCCTCAGAACACGAAGCGATGACGTTGTCGTTGAACGGACTCCATGCCACTTCCAGACAAGCACCCTTATGTGCGTCCACGAAAGGATAGTCCTTGTCGATTCGACCGACCTAAAACACTTTTCTACTTTATAGCCTTACTGTAGTATAAATGAGGTTAACCTATCATTAAGTATTTTTAATGTGGTATAGAACTCTGTATTCCCATAGATTCACAGCAATTGGAGTCATTAAGAAAAGTACTGGAAAGTTAAATAAATGTTAAGGTACAGAACACTCAGAAGTAAAAACGATGGATATTTTAGACTATAAAGGTACATAATAAATATAGAAAACTGTCGCCGCTCAGTGTTTGACGAAAACAACCATCACCTCTCTCTCACAGTTCGAATTCCAATGGCTTTTGGCCATATACGAAGAAATCTGATGTCGTTACTTTGTTGAATTTATCATAGTTACGAAAGAAGAGAAGACAAAAAGGCACCCAGTTTCTTCATCCTTTGATATACGCATGGAAGAGGTGTGCATATATCACTATTCTCAATAGAATTACAGCAGGAAGAAACCGTTAACTGTGAGGGAGGCTGGTCCACACAATGGTTACTTGCGCCTGGTATTCATATGGTAGTTTCGAGTCTACGTTGCAGCTTTAACGATCCATTTCACCATCCTGCTTCCTGTATTCACACAAGTGTGTTTCATAAACAAGACGTCCCAAGGTTAGCCGAAAATATTGCGGTAACAACCTCGTGTTAGCTTTTCAGTGAAATAAGGTAGACTAATCCCAACCTTATTTTCTAACTGCTTTACTAAGTGAGGTTAATATCGTCTCTCTTCCTCGGAGATATCTCTATGGCAAAACAAAGGTTATAGAAAAATATTCCATCTGTACGAAAACAAACACTCCTGCATGAGTCGTAGTGCAGCTGTACGCTACTGTTCTACTAAACATCGGCTGCACGGCACACTTTTAAGGCCTAGTTGGAAGATGGAATGAAGAATTTGGGAAAAACGCTTTCTAAGTGTAACAGATCGGCGAATGTTTTAATAATGGAAGAGACAATCGATCTCGACAGAAGGACGATATGTAGTACTTTGAGGTCGATGAAGGCAGTAACGGGTACTGTACATAATGTCTGCATAACTGTATGTGTTATGAAATTATAATTGATGGGAGTGACAAGCTTCATCCGAACTCCTCAGTTACCAGCACTCCAAACAATCGCTTCCAGAAACTAGTTACCTTCATGTGCGAAAAGCTGTTCTAAAGTGTTCTAAATCGCCTGCCAGTAAGAGATTCTTTCCCAGTGCACGTTATGGTTCACAGCTGTAGATGGAAGACAATGCATGTGCTAAGGCAATGATATTTGGAGCACAATTTTGGTATTACTGAGATAAAGAAAAGAATGGAGTCTAGGCCCGCGGCCAAAGCTTTGCGAATACCTTAGCATCGCTGTGGTTGTATGATAAGGAACAAAGCACCTCCAATAGATGGATAAGTGGAGAGTTCCCAGTGACATCATAGTTTCCAACCTACTCTCTCAACTTAGTTCGTGGTTACCAATTTTGAAATGAATCATTGAAATTGGCACCTACTACAATAGTTTTCATATTACTTACTTAATACTTAATACTTGAATGGCTCATCCTCACTGGCTGTGCGGACCCCAGCACAATTTCCATTTTTCGAAGATTTGCTGGTTAACCCACTGTGGTTCCCTGGAATATCGAGGTCAGCCTGGCCAAAGTCTGCCTCAGGTCTTCACCACCACAGGCAGTCGCCGCTCTTGTGGATCAGAGAGAGATTTGTCACCATGCGACTTTGATAGCAGGACGGTGATGGGTCCTACTATAGGTTTACCCTTAACTAGGCTTCCTGATGGAAAGTCGGACTCCTTCTCAGCTTGAGAGACCATGACAGGGAATGAATCTCCCGCTGTACATCGAAGTCCGACACCCAGGAACACGTCCCAGCCACGATGAGGCGGTAAACCAAGGGGGAGGGTTTCATTTTACATGCGAGAAATCGGACTGACCCAGTCGCTAGATGGGAATCGTTATCACTTGGCTGTTGCTGAAATGCAAATTGTTCCTCTTAAAACTAGAAAGGTTTTTGGTCACGTCGTCGCCAGCTCAATTGGCTTTGGCTGATTAATAAATCCTGCTCAGATATCTACTACTGCTAGTACTGCCCACCCAATCTACGCTTACCGTACGACATCAAACCTCACACTGACCTTGGATGACTCAGCGGGAGATGAACCCTCTCTCCACATTACACATTCCCATCACTACGGAAGTACTAATTTAAAGTAAAGAACTAAAACGATGAAAAAAAATTTAAACATTAAATGACAAAAGCGATGGAAACCGAAGTAGAAGAAAAACGGAAAATACAGAAAATGGTACTGTAGTGGTAACATTCGACATAAGACTTGGATGTTACTTCAAGTTTTGCATCGAATATGAGGCATGAAAGCATATCGAATTGCACAAAACAATCAAAATCCTCCTTGTGAGGAATCAAACTTCTTATGAGGCTAGAAAACGGAATCTAAGCAAGTCAACTGTGGAGATTAGGAAATGCACAGATTTTTCCATGACCGACTTTCTATTAACCTCGACAGTGATAGAACAATTCTTTATATTGTGCTACGACCCTATCTCTCTTTGGGTATGGGTAGCTCTTGCCAGGCCATTTGTGGCTCAAGATGAGGTCATTTGAGTAACTACCACACTGTTTAGTTAACGTATCCTTTTAATAACGATGCATGTTACTTTGTACGCCACCGTACTCCGGAACACGCCTTTTTCTTTATATTCTTGTTGAGCAAAAGTAATACGTTACTTTATTTTTATACTTACGTACAAGCTGACGTTTCGACGGATTTCGCCTTCCTCAGAGCCTGGAAAGGTCAAGTTGACCGCAATGTAACCCGCCGAACACCTCCACAACCAAACACAGAAAATGTTTAAAAAAGATTTCAGTCACATTGAACAAAGAATAGCTGCTCGATTTTCGACAGAACAGAGATTTTCTAGTATATCGACAACTCAAGAACCATACACTTCATCAGATATGAGGGCCGCAGAATAGAACCTTAGTGGATCTCGCTCGTGTGAATTAACTGGTTACTGATTCTCCTTTTCCATTTTTCTCCGCTTTTAATTCAACTGCTCCTGGACGTGCGAGAAATTGGAGAGGTAGACGGACCTAACCACTGTCATACAATATCGACAACAGCCAGGAGTCCCCCTCCACCGACAGTGCAAACAGTCTCCGGCTGTGCCCAGTAGTCCCACCAATGACAGTGCAAACGATTGCCGGCTGTGCAGCCTGCGTGCGTCAAAGAGCAGACACTCATTCGAGCCACCGGCCCTTTCGAACGGCTCTGTACGACATTCGCCCTGAATAGTCGTGCTATTTCGTTTCTGGTCTTAACTAAGTAATTTTCGCAGTAGTTTTAACGTTCGCGAAGAAGAGGCCGATGATTAGACTTGTGAGGCACTTGGAGCAGAAGTTTATACGTAAATTTTTTTATCTGTAATTACACATTTCTAACCGAAAAAACCAGCATCATGAATAGATTGAAATCAAATCAACTAGTGCATGCATCTACAATGGCAAAAAATGTCCAGCCCAGCATCGTCTAAATCTATACTTACTTACTTGATACTCGAATGGCCCGTCCTTACTGGTTGCCTGGGTCCCAGCACAACCTCCATTTTTTGGAGATTTGCTGGTTAAGTCATTGTGGTTCCCTGAAATCCAGAGGTCAGCTGGCCAAAGTCTGCCCTAGGTCTTCACCACCACAAGCAGTTGCAGCCCTTGTGGATCAGAGGGAGATTTGCCACCATGCGACTTTAATACCAGGGCAATGGTAGATCCTGGAATTGGTTTCCGCTTAGCTAGACTTCGTAATGGAAACGCCGGACTCTTTCTTAGCTTGGGAGATCATACCAGGGAGATAAATCGCCCCGTTGTACAACGCAGCCCGACACCCAGGAACACCTTCCAGCTACGATGAAGCAGTAAACCGATAGGAGAAAACATATAACACGGTGGTAAATAGTTAATGAAAGGGGAACAAAAGTTATGGAATAGCAGACTGAGTATGACGTCATTATACGTAGGTGAAACAACAATGAGGAAAAGACGGAGTAAGAATGCCGATAGCGCTGACATCAACTTGGCCTTTATTTAACTCATATTCTTGATCTACGAAGTTCAATACGAGTTGAAAATGATGAACTTCATCTGTAAACACGAAAACAGGAAGGGATTAGCGTAGTACGCATGGATTAGCGGAGGTGATTTGTTCGCTTGCCCTCACATGTTTCTAACGCGAAAACAAACTCAGAGCAGAACACGGCGAATGTGGAACAGATTTCCATCCATCACTTAGCATGGACGGTAGAGTACCTCGCAATGTCGGTACTACATAGAGAATCCTTTCCATAATTTCAAACCCGTGTTCACGCCTGCATTGATTTTCTTTCGACTGAAAGAACAAGCAAGGCTTTACTTCGCAATGGTGCCAGCCTGAGAATTCCTTTAGAGTGCTAGTTTCCACCATAAAACATGACCACAGCACTTCTTATTTCATGAATGGAACAATTTTCTCGGTTCAGGGCAAATTAAAACGAGGAAAAAACCAGGAACCCATCTCGATGACGCCGCAGCTGACACATAACTTCAAACTTCACCTCTCTGATTTACACCTATAAAGGCTCAACAGTCGGTTAGTTGTTGTGAAACTAGTGCTCAGAAACAAGCAACTGAGCTGAACGTGGTTCAAGAGGAACCGACGGACAGAGGGTGCTAGCATATGTCTGTCTATTACAGCAGCGAGAAACAGCACGGAACCGATATCGATTGAGAAGAAACTCTATCCGGAAAAGATATGAAAAAAGAGCGAATGAAAGCAAAGAGAAAGAACCGACTGAAGGGGCAGTAATCGATGAGCAATGACTCTGAAGCTGATAGAAACGAAAATAATAAGAAGGAATCAGTGAGAAGAAAAGGAGGGAAAATGACGAGGAAAATTCACCTTATTAACCGGGATCACCATAAACGGACCTCCTGCTCCTTTTGTGATAAACGCGACGAATTTTGGATTCACCGCGCAAAACAGTGAGTCCCAAGTGATCTCAGTGACCTGAAAATTTCTGAAGGATTTCAGCATTTCCTATCTTTTGAAATGAAATGCTCCAGCAGAATCTCCTAGTGCATCGAATCTTCAAGATTTTCACTTATTTTCCGCAATGCTCTACTGGAAATTTCCCCAGCTTCTTATTTCTAAGATAAGGGTTTCTTTACCTACTTGCTAGCAAAATGTTAAATCAGCTCATAAGATCACCCTTATCTGCCTAAGTTGACAATCTTACTCGTGTCTAACTTGAAGTGGAATAAAGAAAGAACAGATTTCTAAAAACATATTAACATATTTCTAAACCGAACACTTCTACGATGACTAATTCCTCTCCCAAACCTTTTAGGTTCTCTAAACCCCACGCACTCGAATGTCCGACATGCACTGTTCGTGCTTCACCGGTTTGCAGTAGACATGACGGAATTTGCTCTGACGAACAATAGCTGCCATCGCAACAAAGTAAGTCGATCAGAAACTCTATAGCCTGGTTTGAAAATCGATAGCAGACCGAAGCTGATCGATGATCAAGTGAAGTCAAATGTGTGAGAGTGCGCGACCAGCGATGAATGTGGATATCGACCTCATGCATGATACCACGCCCCTCTGAACCATCCCCACAAAACGTCGAGGGACGAACGAGTCCCGACACGCCCCCTCGGGCTACGCTTGGGATTCTGGATGTAGGAGGTTCTGATGTTCGGTCTTTAGTGATTTCAAAAAGTTTACAACAATACTAAGAGGCTTTGGAGGAATTTACTTCTAAGCTAACGGTGATGAACATGCTTCTTCTTCAGAGATATCAAGACATGGGTTGGTCTAATCGTTGCCAATTCTTTTTTTTCAACACTAAGGTAAAGAACCTATGTCGATCCAGATCGGATGACTTGACGGGCTTTTGTTTACACTTCAGTGCTATGGAACAAAAGAATGTAGTCCTGAGGCGGAGAAGGTACGTCGCACTTTTGTTATAGAAATGTAAAGAATTCCTTAGTTTTCATTTTTTTTAAACCGTCACTTGCAAAAGACAGCACCAAGAAATGAGATTACTTCTTACTGGGAACGATGCTTCTAGCTGTTGTTTTTCTCTTTGAGTGTTACGGGTCTTTAGCAAAGATTTCCGAGGAGCTTTGTAAATCACAGTTTACGTAGTTGTGATAGACAAAACGTCGAGGTGGCAATATAGACATTTTGAAATGGGCTAGATTGCCCACTTCAAAGAAAGCGGGTTTTGCCAGTGATAATCCTTGGTCAAGCTCACGCCTTGCGCCGCCTAAGCGTCGGAATTCCACTCGTTTGAGTGGTGCTGAATCGTTGTAGGAGGATTATGGCCGAAGTTTATAGCGAACAAACCTTTCCCGTTTAGAACACAAAACGAAAATTGCTTACCCAACGTCTTAACAACGTCTTTAAAAAAGCGCGAGATTTAAAATCAGTGAAATTCATGAAAAAGAAATGAGAAACATCTGGTTATAGTCGTATGGGAACGTCAGACATAGATTCAATGAGCGCTAGGATTGTGAAACCGTTCTTTCAAACGTTGTAATATCCAATTTCCAAGCGAAAAGGTTTAAGATGCGAAATTCAGCTTGCACCACCCTCAAGAGGACGGGTAGCTGAGTGGTAGAGAGGTGGTAATGCTCTAGCGCCGCTATCTTAACACGAAATCACCCCTGATCACCACTCAGTGTCTCATTGAGGAATGAAATCCACAGGCACAGAGGTCGTATCCGAAACGGCAAACAAATCCAATTATTATCCGCGTGTGACAACTGCAAAGCAACGAAGTAACTTTGAATCACTCAACCTTATAAGGTAAAATAAGTCTTCGGTGTTTCACAGCTTTATCGTAGTTGCGATGTTTCAAGGTGTCTAGCAGCGTTTTACAGCAGAAATTTACTAGTCAACAAAGTCTTTATGTGAATAGTTCAACATTTCCTTCCACAGCCTGGCTAGGCCTAAATCAACTCCAGGAATTACTATTGCCCTGAAAGGAAGTTGGTTGCAAGCTGTCCAGTCTGCCTCCGACGCATGAGGGCCTGTATTTCACAGTGGTGTTTTAACATGGCTTTCAAGGCTTCACATAGTTAAAATCCTACTAGAGCAATAAATCAGTCGTGGAAATTGTGCAGGAACTCGCATGACTATTTGGGAAAATTGAACGCTCAACATCTCAATTAAGTAAAAGTGATCGAAGTACTTCCTTTCATGCTTGGAGGGACCGCCTTTTACAGTACGCGATGAAGCGTATCTTCTGACCATGTCTTGCTTGTGTGATCGTTATCCATAGTAACGCTCTTAGTGGTGAAGTTCACAAGGGTCACCCTGACCCATAAATCGCTTCCAGTTGCGAATGCGGCTGCTCGAGAAAAGCTACAAACACATGTGCCCATTTTATTAGAATCAGCCTAAAGGACGTTTACATACTCTTGAAGTGAACATCACACTTATACTCGTCCAAACTTCGTCAGATCTCATTTCATAACTGGTCCATTCATATTTCGCTATCGATGGATATTATCTTGGATCTTGAAAACTGGATGAGTTTCAAAGATTTAAGCTTCACATTCAGGATGCTCGTTGTCTGTGCCGGTAAAATTTCAGAAGAGATCGTCCAAGCGTCCTGTGGGTGATGCGTAGAGTTTTTGACATTGGTTAAGTATCATCCGCTCGCTGCATAACAGAACGTTGAGAAAACGGTTGAGATCAAAAGGTGAGCGCGAAATCTTGGGTCTTTTAGTTGGTTGGCGACTTCACTGAGTGTCCCAAATGTGGCCCATGACAATCTCCTTTTCTGTACAATTCCTCTTTCATGTTGTTCTCCATGTTCTTTATACGCCCGAGGTACACGTTTCACTTGGTCCCGTAACAAATAAGCATCCAGTTTGATTTATTCGTTGCATAATGGGTTTTTCACGAATAGCGTTTGCTTGCGATTCATGTGCAGTTCTATCATTTTTGAAGCATAATCTTGGCTTTGCTAGTACTCTTCGAAAAGTTAATAATGTCAGCAAAAGGAATGTTTAAAGAAAATTTCCCACCATTGTGTATGCTGTTACCCTTCCAGTCGAAGATTTATTACAATGGTGTAATACCCAACCTCTTTCAGATGTTGTTTCTTCACCGGATCCCTTTTCCTAAGGGATCAGCAAGGCTGTATAGAAAGCCATATTTTTGCGGTTCAGTCACCATAGCTATCAGCAAAATTCGTATAATGCTGAGATATTTGCAAAACTCCGGACCGCAGGTGTCTGCGGTGGGGAACGAAAACGCTGTTGTCCTTTCTGGGGAGTAACGCGTTCACCACCACAGCATGCGGTTCCCTCGCTTCGCCTGTCTCTCAGCTAGTTCTATCGATCTTTTGCCATTAGCAATCACCCGTCAACGGGATTGATCTGAGGAGCCCCAATCGGCATTGAACCCAATTAAGCTGAGGCTATAGTTATAATCACAATCTTAACCTTTTTACTTACTACCCATTCTTTTTTTTAATGGCAGGGTATGTGGCGAAATATTACTCGTATAATGCTGAGATATTTGCAAAACTCCGGACCGCACGTGTCTGCTGTAGGGAACGAACGCGCTAATGTCCTTTCCGGAGAGTAACAGACGAAACGAAGGACCCGTATGGTGTAGTGGTGAACGCGTTACCCACCGGAAAGGACAATAGCGCGTTCGTTCCCCACCGCGGATAGCTGCGGCCCGGAGTTTTCCAAATATCTCAGCATTATAGAAGTTATATTTTGCAACATACCCTGCCATTGAAAAAGAAAGAATGGGCAGTAAATAAAAAGGTTAAGATTGTGATTATCAACAACATTGTTAAGAGGAGCGGGACACTTTCTGTGGATGATTGCTGGTACAATTCCTTTCTTCATATTCTTGTTGAGCAAACGCTAGGTGTTATTTTTATTCTTTATTCACAAATAAGGTGACGTTTCAGCGAATTTCGCCTTCCTCAGAACCTGGAAAGATCCAGTTGACAGCAATCTATTCAGCTAAACACCTCCATAACTAAACAAACGAAAAAACGCTAAACCAAGATTTCAATCACTTTGAACACAGCTTTGCACACTCACCACTTTCTACGAGGGTTCCACTAAATGTGTCACGTAAAGACCAACCCCATAGACTTCACATGGAGTAGTAATGTGCCCATCTCATCAGAATAACGGGCTTATATACTGCCCAATATCACGTGTGATAATGAGACATCATTCCCTGCCGTTCATTTTCGGATTTCTGGAATTAATCCAGAATGCCTCGAGAGTTTTGCGCGCTCATGTTCTCGATTCCTGTGCGAGGATCGTGACACGTACTTCAAAGTTTTCCAGTTATGTCTCTGGGTCCTATGCGTGCCTAGTGGGATATTTGGTTTACGTTTGCCGACTAGGGGTTCTTTTTTGCGGACCCAGAGGGGAAACACCGGCGACCGGTCTCGGGACCCTACTCTACTGTAGATATGTAGATGACTGTTTTGTCTTTTGCTCAACACAAGAGGAAATGGACAAATGTTTCGAGTTGTTGAATTAACAGTCAGAATATATCAAGTTCACTCGAGAGAAACCGAAAGAAAACTGGCTTCCATTCCTGAACGTCCAAATTAACCAGTCGGAAAATGTGTACATTACGAAGTGGTACCGAAAGCCAAGTAATGAAAACATCTTGGTTCATTGCCTCTCCTCTCACCCCTCTCACACGAAAAGGGCACTTGTAAGAAACATGTTTCGAACAGCAACCAACGTGTGCATGGGAAGAGAGCAGAGAGAGGGAGTCTCGGAACTTGGCGCGGCAAATAGCCATTTCCAATGGCTATGAAACTGTAGGTCGGGATAGGTGTAGGGAAAATCCTAGGCTTCCAAATGACAACTATAGCGATAAAAAAAGTCCCGTTTATCCTACCCTTCATCTCAAATGGTGTAAGTGCAGCTATAAAACGTTGCTTAAGAACGGCGGGTCTAGAGAATTCGGTAAACGTAGTTGAAATGCCACCGAGTAATCTTAGGCGCCGGCTAGTTCATAACCGCCAATATTACCGTCTATGTGCAACGCAAAATTGCATAATTTGCCCTAATGGTAGAGAGGGTGATTGCATGAGTTCGAGTACAGTTTATCTGATCTCCTGTAAGGCGTGCGGAGACGAATACACTGGCAAAACGGATAGACCTCTGTGTGGTTGTTCTCTACGTGACACATTTAGTGACTCGCACAGGAATCGAGAACATGAGCGTGACTCGCACAGGAATCGAGAACATGAGCGCGCAAAACTCTCGAGGCATTCTGGATTAATTCCAGAAATCCGAAAATGAACGGCAGGGAATGATGTCTCATTATCACACGTGATATTGGGCAGTATATAAGCCCGTTATTCTGATGAGATGGGCACATTACTACTCCATGTGAAGTCTATGGGGTTGGTCTTTACGTGACACATTTAGTGGAAGCCTCATAGAAAGCGGTGAGTGTGCAAAGCTGTGTTTAATGCGACTGAAATCTTGGTTTAGCGTTTTCTTTGTTTGGTTATAAAGGTGTTTGGCCAAATAGATTGCTGTCGACTGGATCTTTCCAGGCTCTGAGGAAAGCGAAATCCGCCGAAACGTCAGCTTATTCGTGAATAAAGAATAAAAACAACACCTCGCGTTTACTCAACGGAAATACGGAAAGTTACTTGATCAATGCCGAGGTTAATATAAAGTTGGTCGTTGGAGTTACAGTTCCTTTCGTTTTGACGCTGTCGAACGGTTTTTCATAGTCGATAAATGTTAGGACAAAGGGTTGGTGATACCGCCGACAAACTTTTGTGATCCTTGATACGGTTTGGATGTGGTCGATGCAGCAGAATTTCTATCAGAATCCTGCTTGCTCAAGTAGTTGTGCATCATCAAAAGTTGATATGCGCAATAGGATAATCTTAGTAAACAGCTAAACAGGTCACACTCAACAAACATATCGGAAGATGGTCACGTAGCCCTCGTCGGTTACTCTTCTTGAGCAGAATGGTTGTGTGCGACGTCCTCCACTGCTCTGTCATTTTTTCCTGTTGAAAATAAGATGTCATTTGGTTGGCCGGAAGTACGTGTTGTTTATAACTTCCAGCTCAAAGGAAGTCGGCTGTAATATTATTGAGTTTTAAACGTGTTCTTCTCGTCAGGCTTTCTATCACGACTCGAATTTCTGAGACAAAAACACCAGACAGGTTTTCTCCACAGAGGATTTTGCTGCCCGAGACGGAGATCCTAGAACGGATAAAAGATTACTTTGAAAGTTTTTCATTACTAATTTCATATCATGGCGAGATGTGGTGGTCTCATCGAGGCTCTACAAGATTGATATCGGAACATTATAGTCGTACAAGCCTTGGCAGCATTACCTCAGAGTGGTTCACTCTTGAGCTACTTCCAGTAGCTTTTCTACTCGTACCTATTTAAGATCTCCTGCAAAGATTTTCTACAGCTGGCATTTATTACTAGTCGTGTCAAGTGTACTGGAACAAGATCAGGCTTGAATTTCCTTATTTTCTCAAGAAACTCCTTAGTAGGAACGCACGTCGTTGTACAGGCCAAGTATGCGTTTAATTACCGATGCTTTATGAAGTAAATGCATGGGACATCGCTCAAGAATTGATTAACATCGAGGTCTCTATCCCTTATCCCCTTACCTCCTTAGTGGTGACTGAGATGCAAGTTTAACTTCTCTTTTAAAGAATTCACTGTTTTCGTGATGAGCAAACACGACGTCGTTGCTTTATTCTTTATTTGTAAACGTTTCGGCTCATTTCGCCTTTATCGGAGCCTAGAAAGGTCAAATTGACTAGAGTCCATTTAGTCGAACACCACCCATAACCCTAGGGGCAAAATGGAAAATAACCAAACCCAGATTTCAATCACATTGAAAGTCTTACACTGAGTATGTCACGTGGAGGCCACCTGTCACGTCTTTTTTATAATATTGAGGCATATTAGTCACTGCTTCTTAGTTTTCGCGGAGCAACTTGCAACATTCAGTCGAGTCTCCTTTGAGCTGCCGGCAATGCGAGGAAATGAGGTTGTGCCGAATATTCTGTTCATATGCATGAACTTCTGTTTTCTTTCTCGATCAATCATTGGTGTCTTTTTTCTTCAGCTTATGACTAAAGAGTACTTTCGCGCGTGAGAGGTTTTCGAATCGAGTAAAATGGTGACATCACAGATGTGTCAAACATACACCATCTTCTTCTACAAAAATATGATCGATTTCCATACTCGAAGAATGGATTTCTACAAAAGAGGAATTGTAGGAAAGAAGCCCAGTAAGACGGTTTCTATTTTCGTTTCGCTCTTCTATCCAAAATATCTTGATTTGTTTCGGTCGAGTTTCGTAACCTACCGCTGATGTCCGTGAAAATGATTTCGCAGGACTTCTCATCGTGGATTACTCAACTCATTATAAAACGCTTATAATTCGCTCTTATTAGCGGTACAGGGTAGTGGTTGGTAGTTTATGATGGTTAACTTCTTTTGTGGCAGAGATCTAAGCCGAAAAATAGCGAAAACAGGTGGTTGGACCCCTAATGAGACGACTTGATAGGCAATAGAATGATGTACAACAAAGCCTACGACCCGATATTTCGTGGCGCAATTCTTTACTCACAAATTATTAGCACCCCATCGTAAAACTGGCATTTAGCGAGCGACTGTACTACTTCTGTCTTCCTTTAAGGCGACCGTATGGGATTTGATGTGAGGGCGACTCAGGAAACCGGAGGTATTTAGGCTGAATTCTTGCTTTCTGGGTTTTCAAGGTACACCATCTGCAGCCTTATGAGGTCGTTATCACAGGCAGCCATCACCCTTGTGGATCGAGGAAAGGTTTGTCAAAGCGATTTCCTACCAGAATGTCAGTGATTCTTGATAATCATTAACTTTGAATGGGCTTCCCAATGTGACTCAGAATGAGTTCTGAGTTAAGGAGATCGTGCTGGAAGGATTAATGACTCGCTGTACATCACCATTCGAATTCAATGAATATATCTCAATCACGATCTAAACATTGGAGGGCCTGTGCTTTGTAAGTGCTGTACTGTAGTGGTATATTGATTTTATGAAGTTTGGTTACCCAATGTTTGCCATGACCAAGGACCCACCACCACCCTCGTATCAAAGTCGCATGGTGGCAAATCTCCCTCCGATCCGCAGGGGCTGCGACTGCCTGTGGTGGTGACCACCTGGAGCAAACTTTGTCCAGGCTGACCTCGGGATTCCAGGGAACCAAAATGGCTTAACTAGCAAATCTCCGAAAAGTGGAGATTATGCTGGGGCCCGAACAAACTGTGAGGACGGGCCATTCAAGTATCAAGCAAGTTAGTTACCCAATGTGAAACTATTGTCGAAATTTTCTTCCCCGTTTAACTGTTATTAAGCCGGCATTCCTCGGAAAAATACTAAGATGTGAAATAATAACTTATGCAATATCGCCATGCCATCTTCCATCTCCAACCTTTCTTTTTAAAGAGCCCCAACAACTAGCATTTATCAACGTCTACAGCTGCTTAATTTATACTAATTCATCAACAGGTAATCCTCGTTCAGTGATTGATTAGAGGAAACACTTTGCAGTGATATTTGCTCCACAAACTTCTTATTGAACGTCCAACACCATAACAGGCAAAGCCATTGAGAAGCATAAATTCTGTCGCAGAAAATTCATTTCTTTGGAAAGTAAGAAGTCTTGATTGGAAATGAGGAATAGTACGAGGACTACATAGGTCATCGATAGGTGTACTCTAAAACCCTCTCCACTAAATTCTTGATGCTCTTGAAAACCTCCTGTCGCTCGGTTGCGCCTGGTTAACCTTATGAGAGAAGACGTTTGTCATGTCGTCTTCTGGCCGAACTATGAAAAACCGGTGCATTCAGGAATATTCGTTTCTTTGCTCTTGAATATCGAATGAGCTCTGCATCCACTTCTCCCAAATTTCTCTTTCTTGTGATCAGATAAACACCCATGCAGGCTGCTGAAATCGTAAAGCTGCACATCGAGGTTAGACTACTGCTTTAGCTTGTGCTTAATCCAAGCCACTGCAATAAAGAAGTCTAAGAAGCTTTAATCTAGATTCAAACATATTTGGACTACAATATAGCACAACGATCGACAAGGTAAGGAAATCGACAACGATCCATTTGTTGCTACGTTGGTTCCAAGATTTCCTACGGAGCGCCACCAAAGCCAACCATTTTAATAGCTAACTGAAGGAAATCTACGCATATCGGATCGTCTTTACAGAAAAACCAGGCTTAATTTAAGAAAAAAGTGGTTGCAGGCCCCGTCAATCGATGTAAGAGGATGAACAAATCAGTGCCGCACGAATTAAACAACGATACCGACATCTGTTCGGCTCCTTCTTTGTAAAATGAAGTATTTCCTTTCCTCGACATGACGCACGATTAGAAACGAATTCTGTTCAACACCCAACAATATGCAGTATAATGGTCTGGCAAGTAGGAAGCATTAAAGGCGGTGAAGTTGGCAGAAAGACTCATCCACTTCCTAAATCCTAGCAAGACTACTGCACCACAAACGTGTTACGTGGAATTCGACAACGTAATATCACGAGCTGCAATAACCTCGAGAGCAACTGCTCATTCCAGGACTAATTCTGATCCCAGTTCTAATGCATAATCTTATGATTTGTGCTGTAGTAAACACTACAAAAGTCAAGGTAATTACTATACGAAACTTCTAGAATATTAGGTAAACTCTCGCCAACCAACTGCCACTTATGCAAACATTTCTGCATCTCTCTACTAGAAAAAGCAGGATAAAGCTCACGGCTTTCATCAATCCCTGAGGGATGCGCCATGCATTCGATTTCATCAAGTATCGTTGGAAGTGATTGAATGCATATCTGGCCTTTACAATGATTCGCGGTGGCCTACCGATGTATCGAGCCAGTGCTGCTATCCTCATGAACAAGTCTGGTACCAATTTGCCGACCCTGGAGGGATAGAAGGCTTGGCGGTCCATGGGGCGTGGCGATCGATTCCACATGTGTCGCGATGGCGCCGGCAACCACTGCGCCACACGCGCCCTCTCTGCTAGGAAGTTCCTGAAATTGACCCTCTAATGAAGATTTCCCTGACAGCATTGGCCCCTAATGAATCTGCAAATTCCTTAATAAGACGTGTAAATTTTGTTTCCATTTCGACCAAAAACCTTTAATGAGAACTGAGATGCGCACTTGATAGTAGAAAAACAACGTCATCGCAGTATCCTGTTGCATCAGCTAAAAGAAGTCGGAAAATCTAACATTTTACTGTTTCATTGATCTTTCATTATTACAGTGCATGAATCATGCTGTAAGCCACATGTCTGATTACGACTAGCTAAACATAAATTACTACATCTTTTCTGAGCACCACATTATACAAAAATCGTTGGAATACGTTCAAATTGAGATAACACGATGGCAAATAGCTTTAAGTATAAATATATAAAAGGAAAAAACAACACTATGAATGTACACAAGCATTTACCAACCTCGTGTAAGCCTATCGAAGAAAGAATACATATTGATTAGTGATACCAAGGTTAAAGGAAAGTCGGTTTTTAAATAGACAAGTAGGCTCGGAAAATTGCAAGATACAAAGTACTTATGAGCTGAAAAGTGCCACGACTATCAATATTTTTAAAAAGTTCACCAGAATCAAAAAAAAGCATATGATTCCAAACCAGAAAAACAAGTGCGCAACCACAACTTCATTTCTATCCAAATCAATACGGTATCTCATTCTGGATATACTGCAGCTGATCATACATTTTGCTCCTTATGTTAAGGAAACAATTCGTGATGACAGAATACATGTATCTGGAACAAAATTATGAAACATACCTCCAAACTCTGTAAAACATTCTGACCGGAAGGTTTCACTACCGGGCGGAGACCACTGGCAAATACACCTCTCACCTCGCTGCATCTCGCTCGTTCATTTCCGGCGCAAAACGAGCTCGAAGTTGTTGAATTGTTTTGCCGCGGAAGCAAGGTAGACCAGTGTCCAACATCAAAGATACTAGAGAAACGAAAGCCTGTAAGTAAACAAATTATAAAAGGTTGTAATAAAACAAGTCCCACAACTTACACAACACAATGTGAGTCTGCAAGGAATAAGTGAACATGAAACAGAAATATCTGAAATCTAAAATTAGAATCTTTCATTCTGAGTAGTGTGCTAAACCTAATCCAGCTGATTTCAATAAGAAGAACTGAATTATGAACTAGGATAAGAGGTTATGCTGAACTGGCAGCAGACAGAACACCGAGTCTTTTTTTATCCACGATGAACTCGTCCAATAACGAAGCTTGGAGAACAACGGAATTCAATAAAAGATCTTTTTAAGTGACAATCCCACTAATAACATTAATGATCAAATACTATCTCGCTGATTTCTGATCGTCTTTTTATCCCAGTTTTTTCATTATTTTTTTCTTCACTTCAACAACCACCCTCTACAAAAACAATGGAACTCCTACTGTTAATCCTCGAAAGAACAATAATCTTAATTTGGCATACTTTTTGATACGGTCGAACAGCTAAGTAGGCTTGCACACAAAGAGTAGCGAACTGTCGAAATGGAGCCGCTTCCATCTTGCCGCCCATAATAGCGACCATCTCTTCACTGAGCTTGAAATCCGGTTCAAATCCAAGGTTTCCGCCAGGGCTGCTCTCAAACATAAAGCCAAAATCTGCAATAACCGCGATCGAAACACAAACGGTAAATTTTAGTAACGATCTGATGTTTGAAACTTTTCCTGACATTTGCAAAACCCGGAACGCGCTACGAACCCGCGATTACCCTTACCTGATGCGCTACGAACCCGCGATTACCCTTACCGAGGCCTCAAATGCTTTCCACCGCACAAATCGCGACCTTTGTTTTGCCTTTCAGTCGGCCATATTGTTGCTCTATCGTTGCTATCAGCAGTCACCTATCAACGGGATTGACTTGGGGAACCCAAGCTGGTTCCGAACCCGGTTAAACTGAATCATAGTCGAAACTACAATACGTTAATCTTTCATTTACTACCCTTTTTTTCATTGCAGAGCATGATATGAAGCACTAACACAATGTTGCTGAAATATCTATGAATAAGAAACAGGTGATAACTATCTGTTTAGACGAAAGGTTAATCCCTCAGGAATGTAGTTCCATTCGATGACGACAACTAGCGCGAAACAGCTATGATAATCCACAAAACTTCGCAGTATTTATAGGTGCAACCATAATGAGAACTCAACCAACCAATATGAATAATGTGTCCATCCAGATCAATCATGATATTGCCATTATGTCTGTCCTTAATTTGCAAGAGGAAGCTAAATACTGAATAGCCGGCCATGCTGCGAACGAAATTCCTTCGGGCCTCCTTATAATTAAACAAAATTTTCAAATAATACTAGCAAAAACCCGAAAGAAGGAAGACCTAAAAAAATGTGCGTAAAAACTACCTGGAAGGTTTCACTGCTCTCGTCTCCATAAGTTGTTTTGAAATATTCGTACAATCCTTAAGCATCAAATATTATAACAATCAAAACAATTATCACAGTAACTGTAATACTAATATCATCTTATTAAACTAGTGGTGAACTCTCTATCTAGAAAGGTGATTCTACCAAACAGATTCTATACCGCACGGAAGAAAGCACCACCAAATGGTTGTCCAACAGCTTAGTAGCTTGTGATTAAACTCAAAATCAAACGACGAGTGAAAGCATCGGCACTTTCGGGGCACAGAGAAAAGGAAAAGTATCCTTAACCAGTGCCCATAATGCCCAAATGAACAGGGGTTCGCATAATTCTTTGTGAAGACGAACCCTTCAACAATTTGAAGCTGTGTTAGGTTTGTAAAATGAAACCTTTGTAATTGCTAGCTCACTCACAGGAATTTTCCTATACTTATAATTTTAACTAGACATCTATAATGATTACACTGAAAAGAGATATAAAAAGTGTGAACAATAAGCAGAAGGAAGCCGAAGAAACTACATCCGAAATAACAAAACTATATTCACCAGGCATAAAAAGGCTTGAGACGCGTGAAGCACATTAGCTGGAAGTGCTACACACACATGCTTGGAGACTGGTTCGACCCTTCCAAAGGCTAACGAAGTTCCCCATCCCTCTGAGATCGACAAAATGGTACTCTACTTGTCTGGGAGAAGCTCTCTATAATTCATAAAGTCCAGCTGGTTAGTCTCTATAGTGAAGAGCTTGAAAAGCCTAAGAGAGTATTCCACGATTTCAGAAACCATCTACTTGACTAACATTCAAAAGTGTTCACTAAGAAGACAACATCCTCAACTGGAAGGGGAATCGACATGAAAATTCGAAGACGCTAGTAGATGGCAGATGTGGAGCACGGAATCGAACGAAAAAGAAAAAAATATTTGAAACCCACAAAATATGTGAAAGCGAAATATGTAAATAAAAAATAAAAAGCCTACCAAAATCAGTCTGTCTACCGAGCTGGTCTCGACTTTTAGAATTTGGCACACATTCAATTACACCGCAGCCCGGAGATGTCGCTACAACTCTAAAAGAAGGTGTAATGCTATAAAAATCACTTCCAAAATGCGAAAAAAAGTTCCACTACTACGCATTACTTATTGGTTACTAAAAAAAAGAAAAAGAACTAATGTGTTAAGAAAAAGCGGTGGAGAACAACGTCCCTACTTCACCCCGTGCACCTATTTTTCATTTATTTAAATACATATACCACATATATGTCAGGCCACCCTTACACTTCTTCATTTGTTTCATCTTTTATTGGAGTGCATGGATTCGACTAGAAGTTGCAGTTTTGCTATCTTCTTTCCATTGTAATATTGTGTGCTAGCCGGGCGAATTTTCGCGGGAATCCCATGCTAGTCCTAAGAGCGCTCCGTAATCTTTTTCAGAAGCACTCATAGGTCCTCCCAAACCCGAGAAAGGTTTGCCGCCCTGCAGTTGGGATTTTTCCACAACGCTGATTATCTCCTATGGATGCGTCACGAAATGGATTTCATAACGCATCGTAAAGGTGACTGAATGCATATCTGGTCAATGCAGTGACTGGAGGTGGCTCATCGATGCATCAAATCAAAATCCTTTATCCTTCTTGATCCAATTTTCCAACCGTCGGGATACAGAGTTTGGTGATCTCAGCGCGGTGGATTATACTAACAGTCGCTGTATTGCAAGGCACTTCTAACAACTGTGTTACATGATTTCGAGAAAATCCATGTGAACCCATGAGTTCATTGTTGAGTTGAAAACCCATGAGTTGATTTATGGAGGACAATCAAAACAACTTATGAAGGAGTGCCACCACCCATGTCCCATATAACATGCGTCGAAATCTAGAAGCAGCCTCATTTCGGAGCATCACGTATTGGAATGAGGCTGCATCACTATATGCAGAGAGAGAAGTACGAACTCTTCCTCTTTCAAAATGATCCGTATTGTAAGAAGAGAGAAGTATTCGTAGACTTGTATAAAAAATCATGGCCGTTTTTGCAGTTATGAAATTTGCAAACGAATTTTGTGACATATAAGTGGCTTCCACTTCTTCGAGATAGTGTAGAGACCCGAGAAGAATGTGTGGTTATATCAGTTAATATGTTCAGCGGACTTTGCAGTTTAGATGCTATAGGTACACAGATTTCATTTCAAATAACAGTTATCCTCTTAATTTTAACTTATTATTTACTGCCTACGCTTTTTAACGGCAGGGTATACATTGCGAAATATAACTTCAATGATGCTGAGATAACCACAAAATTGCTGAGATATTTGCAAAACTCTGGACCGCAGGTGTCTATGGCGGGGAACGAACGCGCTATTATCCTTTCCGGGGAGTAACGCGTTCACTACCACACCATGCGGGTCCTTTGTTTCGCCTGTTTCTCAGCTATTTTTATTGATCTTTTTGCCACAGCAATCACCCGTCAGCGGGGTTGATCTGGGGAGCGCAAATCGGCATAGAACCCAGTTAAGCTATGGCTGTAGTTGAAATCATAATACCCCGCTAGGCACGCATAGGACCCAGAGACATAACGGGGACGACTTCGAAGTATGTGTCACGATCCTCGCACGCGAATCAAGAACACAGGCGCGAAAAACTCTCGAGGCACTCTGGATTAATTCCAGAAATCCGAAAATGAACCGCAGGGAAGAATGCCTCATTATCACGCGTGATGTAGGGCAGTATATAAAACTGCTTTTCTGATGTGAGGGGCACATTATACTTCCACGTGATTTCTGTGCGGTTGGTCTCTACGTGACATGCTTAGTGGAAACCTCATAGAAAGCGGTGAGTGTGCAAAGCTGTGTTCAAAGTGATTGAAATCTTGGTTTGGAGTTACTTTGTTTGGTTATGGAGGCGTCTGGCCGAGTGAGTTGCTATCAACTTGACCTTTCCAGGCTCTGAAGAAGGCGAAATCCGCCGAAACGTCAGCTTAATCGTGAACAAAGAATAGTAACACCTCGCGTTTGCTCAACAAAAATACGAAGAAAANTGTGTCACGATCCTCGCACGCGAATCAAGAACACAGGCGCGAAAAACTCTCGAGGCACTCTGGATTAATTCCAGAAATCCGAAAATGAACCGCAGGGAAGAATGCCTCATTATCACGCGTGATGTAGGGCAGTATATAAAACTGCTTTTCTGATGTGAGGGGCACATTATACTTCCACGTGATTTCTGTGCGGTTGGTCTCTACGTGACATGCTTAGTGGAAACCTCATAGAAAGCGGTGAGTGTGCAAAGCTGTGTTCAAAGTGATTGAAATCTTGGTTTGGAGTTACTTTGTTTGGTTATGGAGGCGTCTGGCCGAGTGAGTTGCTATCAACTTGACCTTTCCAGGCTCTGAAGAAGGCGAAATCCGCCGAAACGTCAGCTTAATCGTGAACAAAGAATAGTAACACCTCGCGTTTGCTCAACAAAAATACGAAGAAAATGAAATCATAATGTTCAACGTTTTGTTTTCTGCCTTCTATAATTTTCATGGCAGGTTACTAAGCGAAATACAACCACAACGTTGCTGAGATATTTGCAAAACTCTGGACCGCAGGTGTCTATGGTGGGGAACGAACGCGCTATTATCCTTTCCGGAGAATAACCTGCCATGAAAATTATAGAAGGCGGAAAACAAAACGTTAAACATTATGATTTCAACTACAGTAATAGCTTAACTGGGTTCTATGCCCATTGGCGCTCCCCAGATCAACCCCGCTGACGGGTGATTGCTGTGGCAAAAAGATCGATAGAAATAGCTGAGAGACAGACGAAACAAAGGACCCGCATGGTGTGGTGGTGAACGCGTTACTCCCCGGAAAGGATAATAGCGCGTTCGTTCCCCGCCATAGACACCTGCGGTCCAGAGTTTTGCAAATATCTCAGCAACGTTGTGGTTGTATTTCGCTTAGTAACCTGCCATGAAAATTATAGAAGGCAGAAAACAAAACGTTAAACGTTAAATTTTTTCTTCAACAATAAGTTTGCAACGATTTGAAGCTGGTTGCCGTATGGTGCTCTTGAAGCAAAAAGTCATAGCATTTCGCTGCATGAATTCAAACCTGCTCCGAATGCTGCCTAAGCAACTCAAAATGTCTTGAAAACACAGGCTATGAAAGCGCTTCCGAACGTAAAGTTTCTTGTTGGAAATACCACTCATAATGAAAACTTTCAGGAAAGAATTAGGAATTGACAGCCGTCTGGAAGGGATAATCGAAGCTGTCTCTTAAAAAACTACTTGGGTCGAGCAACTTGTACAAAAGGCAAACATTCACAGCTTAACAAACCCAGAAAACGTTTGAGAAGTGAGGGCCCAATGAGTGTATGTCACAAAAATTGGACGAAAAGCAACTATTTTGTCTCCCCAAGTATGTTCTACGTTCTATTACTACCTTGTTTTTATGGAAGTAAATGTATGCTGTTTAAAAACCTCGCGATTGCTGAACAAAAAAACGACACATTCATATTCCAATGCCGATGTTAAGAGAAAGTCGATCCTGGGAACTACCTTGATACTTGAATGGTCCGTACTCACTGGTTGTGCGGGCCTCAGCATAATCTCCATTTTTCGGAGATTTTCTGGTCAAGTCATTGTGGTTCCTTGTAGACCCGAGGTCAGCTTACTCAAAGTCTGCTCCAAGGTCTTCACCACCACAGGCAGTTGCAGCCCTTGTGGATCAGAGGAAGATTTGCCACCATGCGACTTTGATACCAGGACGGTGGTGGATACTGGTATTGGTTTACTCTTAGCTAAGCTTCTTGATGGAAACGCCAAACTCCCTCTCAGCTTGGGAGACCTTGACAAAACGATGAATCCCCCCGCTGTACATCGTAGCCCGACACCCAGGAACACCTCCCAGCTACGATGAGGCGGTAAACAGTTGAGAGGTCTACGTTCTATTATAAAACAAAGACGACCCATTTTTCGATAGGACGATGAAAACAGCTTCTTGTACGAAACTGACGCTAGTCAAAGTCCAACGATCAGATCATAATGAAGTCCCCAAGTATTTTCTAAAGATACAAAAATATAATAAGTTGGACTACGAAACCCTTCCCCGACTAGTACACTAATCGAACAATCCGTTAACCGACAACCGCTATTTTTAAGCTTTTCAAGAACTGCTAACAGAGAAGATTTTCGACAACGGAGCCGCAGTAAAAACTGTCTTTAAAAAACTCTGTTTGCAGAGCTTCAGGAAACTTTGCTACCAAGATAAACAAACCTCTTTCTTGTTGGAGAAAATGTGTAGATCCCAGTGACTTCTAGTTCACCAGTAAAGTTGTGTACGAGCGCAACTACAGCATTTCAGCGCTTCCATTGAAAATCGGCCATTAATTTTCTTACAGCGCATAAAAAGTCCTCGGAAAATTTAGGACTTTGAATGCAACTTTGATTTTTCTGGCTTTTGCTTTCTCTTTTCAACGAGTAAATGCTGACGGATCTTTAAATAAGCTCCAGTCTATACAGCAACATAAGCCGAGAACTAAATATAAGCACAAAAACCGTAACTTGCACACAGAACACAATAAAGACATGGTACATTTCGTGCAGAAGTTCCACCAGTCTTTCAAAACACCTACGGTAAGGAAGGAAAAAAGACTTATAAGTTTTAAAATAAGAATTAAAAATAAACAGAGAAAACTCCTGACATGTGAATGGACAAGTTTCCTAGGTGTGTAACTACTGGATTAACTTTCATGATTACACTAATTCCTCCTCTTGGTAGCAAACACATTTAAACGCTACCTATACGGAAATACGCAAACTGGAAGACCAAGATCAGCCCAAATATTCCGCATTAACTGCATAAGCTGAAGAGCCAACATGTCTTGCCTAACGTCGTCCCCAACCTAAAAACGTTTATAAAAATAATAACAGTTGACTAAGGAAAAAGAACAATGAGAACCACATATGGCAAAGTATCGGACGTGCCTTGAATATAGCAGCTTGCCAACATGTTAGGCTATCATTAATTTTTCGTAGTTCAGCCAAATCAGCCCAACTAGGGAGTAAGTGGTCTTTCTCATGTGACTGAGCCTGAAATCTGCCCAAAATACTAAGGCAAAAAGCAAATAAAGGAGGCACACACTACGAAAACCATTTCCTCACTTCTAAACCGGTCCGCTCCAATTCTTGTACACCACAACGGCGCACTTTGAATCGCGCCAAAAACGGAGCCTTCGCTGCACTAAAATAAATTAGAACAAAAATATTTACCATAAATTACTTTGTCATGAGATCAAAATCATAAAACGACAAATTAAAAAAATAAAGTAAAACGGCTCACCTCTGCATAGGAGTTCCACTTGAGTAGTCGATTTCTAACAAGAATGCTTCCGGATTAGACGGTAAATACGTGATAGTTTCCAACTTTACCTAACAATTTCAAAAGTAAAATACAAGAAAAATTTCCGCAAGAAATAAATATTCGGAAATTCTGTTACTAACTACAACTACAATTCGTTTTCGTAAATGACGCTACGAATATGGGTCTCAATCTTCACTTCGATCAGAAGCTAACACTACGACACAATGAATGCACGGATTGTCTTATAGTTACAAACGCTGCTAGTCTAGGATTTAAAATAAGAGACTGGCTCGCTAGCTCTGACCTTCCATGACAGCTGCTGATGTGTTAAATTCGATTGTTCTGAGTAAGAACAGTAATTTATACATTTATATTCCGAAACCGAGTTTCCTTGAACCTCGGTATCACTAATCAATTTGTATTCCTTCTCTGATGAGCTTACACGAGGTTGATAATGATGTTTATTTTCGGCTAACGTTTCGACGTCTTCGTCTTCCTCAGAGCCGATGATCCGAGTCGATGGTCCTCGCTTGTTATTCG
>UYYA01004397.1:36545-111727 GCA_900624975.1 Angiostrongylus costaricensis
TGAGGAAGACGAAGACGTCGAAACGTTAGCCGAAAATAAATATTATTATCAACCTCGTGTAAGCTCATCAAAGAAAGAATACATATAGTAATTTATATTTTATTGACTCATCGAAGTACACCACTGCTCGAAAACATGGTACAGTCATATTTCCTTTCAATGACGATTTTCTTTACATGCTTTAATAGTTTCTTAGAGGTTCTCGCATGCGAACTACACTAGATGTAATACACCCTCACCCTCCATGTCCAAAACAATTCACTAACATTTTCAAAGTCTATTTAGCCTTATCGCGACAGCGAGGGTTTTTCGAAAACTGGCAACAGTTGTTAGTGAGAGTATGTGAGAACGTGACAACTCGACAGACTTTTAGAAAAGTCTTCACCTTATACGTACAAGAGTAGATACGATTTTTTCACGATATTATCTTGTCTAAAATCATCTGAAAATCAAGCTTCAGAGGATTCAAAATCAAACCCAATTCTTTCGAATTTTAAAAATATGCATGGCAGCCGTAAACATCAATCCATTCCTTACCGAGATATGTCTTGATTAAAAACTTTCCTAGTAATTTGATCCCGTTTGAATCAATGGGCATTGTTGCGAATGTGCTGAACAATTATTTACGATGTATCAAACTAAGTACAGCGCGAGAATTCTTTACAATTAACATTCGCCATAATTAGCCCTTCCGATCTCGAGTCTTTATGAGACACGTGTCCTTTGCCATACCGACAGAATTACATATAATACTCTAAAAGCTCGAATAACCTCAGCCAGAGCCTTGAGACATGCTTTTCTTCGCGCTTCGCCTTTTGGATAAGGCTTGATTGTACCAGATATGGCTGTCAGTCGGTGGAAGAGCGAGAACTCAGCTTCGTGAAAACGACGAGCTGCACCTTCCAATTGATTGATCGTCTAAAAAACACGACATTTTTGTACTATATGAAAAAGATTTAGTAATGAGTATTAAAAAGAAAGATTTTAGTGGGAATTAACAAAAACAAAGAATGTTAGACATCGAAGCAAAAATTGAAGCACTCATTCTGAAACTCAGAGAAAGAACAGAATGAAAACATACCTTCTTAACAATTTCATTTAACGCATCAAATAAGGCAGGATCTTTGTTCTTACTGTCCTCATCCATATACATATTTGTCTCCATATTCCAAATCAGCTGATGAGCCAAAAGTTGCGAGTGACGAGCAAGCCAAATTATTAGTTCAGCAACATACCCCATCTGAATGACATTTCTTTAACTACTACATAGTAGAAAGAGATATGAAACAAAACCAATTGTAAACTATAATTACTAGTGTGATGTTGTGTGAATAACACAACATCAAAAACGACGGTAGACACACAGCCTCCGAACGAAGCCTCGAGTAAACCTTGGTAGGGAAGGCACTTTCACTCCACCAAGGAAAGAAATGTGCACATTTCTTTCCCAGAATGACTTCAACGGTTTCAAAATAAACGTTTAGGGTTTGGCTTTCCATCCTCAACCAGTAGTGAACTTGTGAAATTAATAAGTAAAAAGACTTCTATCACATTTTAGTTCATCTCGGTTTAATAACAGGCTGAAATTTCACACCTTACCGTATCATGTCTAACTGCTTGAACAAGTTGTGGGATATACATGAGCAACGTATCAGCTGGATATGATCGTAGAACCCGTACGGCGTATTGAACGGTGACTGGATGAAGAGGGTATTGCCTAGGCGTGAGCAATGACAGCGCCATTACAGGTGAACAGGCAGCCCATGTTAACACATGTGCAATCTAAAGAAAGTATAATAGGAAAGAAATAAGTAAAATTTCTATAAAGGCTCACATCTGTATGTTCAAAAACAGATGTGTCCCCTAAGAAGAATGGAAGAGATTCGGGAAGATGAGAAACAGCTTCGGGCTGAAGCCGCACCATTTCTTGTAGAGTATCAAGAAGAGTTGGGCAAGTACGAAATCTAAACGACGGTGCATTTTAGTATTTCATTGCTGCATACAAAAAACTTTTATGTTTTATCTACCAGTGCTGCACTTGGTAGATAAAACAAAAACATCCATAGTCAAATTATTTCAACACACACACGATGTGGTGCATTGGATTCAAAACGTATGTCAACGACAGCACCTTAGTCTTCCAACATCTGAGACAGCCAGCCAAATTCACAGTGACTTCAAACATTGAAAAAAATACTTTTATAACCTATGTAGCTTTAGCAATATAGCATACGTCTGCTTTACCCGTCACGATGAAATTTCAATCTCATCGAGGTGAATAATAACCTCAATCGACAGAATAAACGGGTTTTCGTCGGTTTATATTCGTTTTCAATATGAAAGCAACATTTTTCAGTTCATAATAAAGAACGAAATGAAAACCACTAGAATTTTCAGTTTTATGCCAATAAAATACATTTCTCTTCCTTTGACACAATAAACATTTTATGCCATGGAGTCCAGAAATCGTATTTCTGTCGTTGGTTTTTTCTGCTCGAGCCTCCTATTTCGACTGCGGAGGCAAATTACCAAGTGGGATTTTTTGCCCAGAAGAACGTGATGATCGTAGAAAGTTATCAAAGAAGTAGTTTCGGACTCTAGACGTTTAAAATGCAAAAATCAAATCACTATTTCAGAACGCAAAGATAAAGTTACTATTTGAGAACCACTACATTTTTGCACGGGCGCAAAGCTCCTTCCATGAGATAGTTAAGCTCTTGAATCCTTAACTACTCCGTATAGAGAGTTATTGAAGAACTAGTACCGTCACGAATTTCTTAATCCATAAAGGTTATGCAGGGTAAAGAATTGCCTTAATTATTACGCTACCCGTCTTCAAATACACTATGAATACCAGTGTTTCCTACACTATTCCGTTATCTTGTATCCTTCGTGCACTATGGTCACTGAACTTGAGCCTGAATTCGACAGCCACTTGTAGATATAGTCTTTTTCATGAATGTCCTTGAATATTGATAAACTTCATTCTCCTTGGAAATTTAGCTCTCTAAAACGCACATAGGTTTTCATCAAGAAATTAGTTAATTTGGGACCCAATACACAAATCTGGTACAAATTTTCGGATCTCGGAAGAATGGAGGGCTTGGTTGACCACGCATGCAGTGTAACAAACCACCCCAACCACTGTGTTATCTGCATCCCTAATGTTTTTATAATAATATATTTTGTTAAAGAAGCTGAATGATCATATATTGAAGAAAAGCTTAAGTAAAGTAGAAGTGTAATAAAATCCAACCTTGCAGGTAGATGAATAGCTAATTCAGGTGAGATTTCCCATGCCAATCTCATATTTTCTTTCAGAACACGCGCTTCAACTCTGGATTCTAAAAGTTATCGTTTAGTGCATTTAAAGTAAAATTTAAGCTAATTTTACATATGTAATGAATAAACGTGGAACGAACAATGAAAACATGAAGGAAAAGACCTCAGACATCTAAGTCTCTTCAAATAAATTCTACAACGCAGTTACTAAATTTTCGTACAAACTAGTTACCAACAGGATGAATAAAGGCAGTTAAAATTGTTCCTCACCAGGCAGTGTGCTTTTCATCCATTGCTCCACTGGAGCAACACCTTCTTCAGTGGCATCACCAAGAGGATTCAACCATACACATAGACGTTCAATCTCATTTCCCTACAACAGTCATACAACTGAGCACATTCATGAGATAACTAAGACAATACAACGACTACTAGCAAGACGATTATATAACACTCAAGAAAAAAGATGAAGACAAACCACTAGTAACAAGATAAAATTCCTCCATTTTAGAAAAATTTTCACTTGTTTCTCTACGTCCATCGTATTTTTTCCATCTTGTACGACCACTTTGCGAGACATGCCTGTAACTGAAATGTGCCACGTAGTTAATAAACGTTTTTCGTCCACGAAAAGAAAAGTGTTTAGTTTACTGTAGACCCTCTTCAAATATAGTTTAATTGTATTTCTTATTTTTATCATTTTTGTTTTTACCTGTTTTTATTTATTTCTTATTTCTATCACTTCTTTTATTTGTTTATAGTGGTTACAGGTATAGAGCGTTATACTTGTAAATACTTTAAACTATATTTGAAGAAGATCTGGAGTAAGGTAAACACCTTTCTTTCGCAGAGGAAAAACGTTTATTAACCACATGTCATTTTATTACCTGCTCTCCCCAAAACACTTAAAACTCAAGAGTTATATAAATATATATAAAAAATCAAAAGTACCAAAGTTTTGGAAGAACAATATCTCAAAGGACTACAAGTGGAACTACTACTTTTAGTTAAACAAACATAACTTTGCCCTTGTAAGAGCAAATTGCAGCTGGAAATACGAAATGTAAATAACATACGAGAAATAACCTGGATACTTGAATGGCCAGTCTTCACTGGTTCTGCCGGCCCCAGCATAATTTCCAATCTCTGGAGGCTTGCTAGCTTAGCCATCGTGCTTCCTTGGAGTACCAAGGACAGCCTAGCCAAAGTCTGCCCCAGGAACCATTACAGGCAGTCGCAGCTCTTGTGGCTCAGATGGAAAATTGCCCCGTGCGATTGGTTCGATACCAGAGCGGTGGTGGATCGTGGTATTGGTTTACTCTTAGCTGTGTTTCTGGATGGAAACGCTGGACTCCTTCTCAGTTTCAGAGGTCCTGCTGAAGGGATGAACCCCCGCTATACATGGCAGCCCGACACCCAGGAACACCTTTCAGCAACGATGAGGCGATAAACCGTTAGGAAGATATAGGAAATTAAGAACAAACAAACAAATAGGGCGATGAAGAAATGATCAAAAGAAACACTACCAAAACTAACTTCCACGTGTGGAACTCATGGCAGTTTTCGATAGTGTGAGCGTGTTAACGTAGTATGAGCTGGACGATGTATTGGCGTGCCATGTTTGTGCCGATGATCTGGTGGCAATAAAAAAATCGAATTTCTTCAATAACAACACAAAAAAAGATTTTCCGTGAAACTTTTTACGCTCGAAAATATGATTTCTGATACGACATAACGTTCTGCGAGTATTTCGCATTGTATTATAAAGGATTTCGAAACCTCCAATACGCTCCAAAAGAATTCAGGATTCCACTAGATCGACCATCGACACGTAATTGTAAACGAAATTAGCAAACTACACTCTAAGGTGTGCACGACCCTAGCAGGAACGATCCACCGATTGCTATGAGAGAGGTCACTTTTATGGAAAATATCACGCGAAGAGGTGAAACGAATCAGAATGGCAGCGAGGTGCATACAATTCCTGAAGAGCCGTCCTCTATCACCAATGGATTTTGACCGCTTTATATATGTGACTACAGCATTAGGATTTGAATCTGAAAGAACCAGGTGAGGACATAGGAATTCTAGGTAATTGATAAATACTTCCATCCCATTTCCAGATGCTGAGCGGCATCTCTACCATACACCACATCTTTTCTCACAGTAAAACTAGCAATCAGTGTTCAGCTTTAGATTTGTACTTCTAGACATGAAATGTGTGACGATCGTAACGATACTATATGTGCCGACTAACCACCAGAACACGTTCTCGGTGTTGTCCACGGAACGAAAGTATCTCAAGTTGATGGGCGATTTCTCTGAACAGGAACAGAGTACAATGCTATTTTGCTGCATACAACAGATCAGCCTTCTTACCGCCATCTATTGACTAAACGTCTTAGTAGATAAGCATAAAACCTCTTTGTGCCGTCTCTACGATGGGAACTCATCTGCCACTATCACCAACCACCAGCTATCGTTTTCACCAACAACAGAAGTTTGTTACGTCTTCAAGAAGTCATCCAACCGACTCGTCGCAGATTTTCCTTTTTCCTACATTCTCAACACACTCGAATGCCTCCAGCAAAGTCCTTCATGATGTGTGGCGCAATGCTTAATTTTTGGGTGGCGCCACGAGGAATGAGATGTCGAATCCTAATTCGATTTTCTTCTGCACTTTATAACTAGCTTCTGTTTTTTCTTAATATTTTAGGTATCTCCTAAATTGCCCAATGTATTATTGCACACTTTTGAAACATACTCCATTTTGACGTGTGCAGATGATGCCTTCGTATTTTCACTCATTTTCACCCACTCATTTTTCACCGTTTCTTTTCCCTTGATTAAAGTCGGCAGGGACTAACTGGTTGTCATTTTTATCCACTCTTCATCAACAAAAGTGAGCAAATTTGTTTATAACATGAATCCGTACTAAATTTTTAAAAAAAGTGGAAAAGTGTGTATTGCAAAGAAGTCTCACTTACGCTCTGCTGAATTCTACCCCTTGATTACAAAGTAAATGAAACTTGAAGATATGATTCAATGACGTTTTAACAAACAGAAAAGTCGTAGACATACCGTTGTGCCAGTTGATCGGCAAGCGGATCCAAATAGGAAAGGTTCGTTGGCAACACTAGTTCATTATCTGAATAATAAACAGTGAGTTTGGTGGGCAATTATTCGTTTAACTCCTTAAATTATTTTGTTGTAAACCTAGGCCCCAAGGAACGCGTGGCGTAGTGGTCGGAGGTGCCCTGCAACGCACACATGGGATCGGTCTCCGCGCCCGTGGCCCACCGACCCTTCCGTCCTTCCGGGGTCAGCAAATTGGTACGACGTGTTTGGGAGGATAGCAGCACCGGTTCGATGTATCGGTGTACCACCATGAAACCATTGTAAAGGCCAGATATGCACTCGATCACCCACAAACGATACTTAATGAAATCGAATGCATGACGCATCCCTTAGGGAATGATCAGCGCCAAGTTTTTTTTTTAAACCTAAAGCCAATGCTTCTACCAAACTATGTTGTCTTGGTGGTGGCCATAAACGAGCCACAGAAACGCTGAAATATATTGTGGTCCACTAAGCTACATCCCTATGATACGACGGTAGCGAAAATAATCACATCGATGATCAGCAAGTCATCTGTCACTGGACAGAACATGGAAAGTACATTTGTTAGGCACAGTGAACGATGCCTGTAATTTTACTCCTACAGTTCACATAACTCAAGAGCGCAATGTCCTTACATGGTTAATGTCAGGCTAAAAAAAGTACTCCTGCTAAAGCTTGTAAAGTAATGAGTTCCAAGAATTTGATGTAGCCTTCGCGGGTACGGTTTAGTAGGATTGTCACCCACTTTCAAAAAAACGAAAAGGTCGAAGTAAGGATTAAGCGGATGAGAAATTTACGACTGAACCATAACAAAAAATTGGTTTCAAACACCTAGAATGATGCATTACAAGCTAAACATTGTCCACATCAGACGTTTACCTTTTTGTAAGAAAACTTCCTTCTTTATGAATTTTCCATCAGCGTAGAGTGTTTGCCAAAACGAAATTAACAGCCTTACATCATATCTTAACTGTGCGTGCGCTTGTGTTGGTCCTTGGGGTGGCAATCTGGAAACATAAGCATTTTTTAGAAGACTATTAATATAAATTCAACCTATTATTAACTGCCTACTCTTTCTAACGGCAGGATATTGCGAAATATAACTTCAAGGATGCTGAGATATTTGCAAACCTCCGGACCGCAGGTGAATGCGGTGGGGAACGAACGCGATATTTTCCTTTCCGGGGAGTAGCGCGTTCACCACCACACCACGCGGGTCCTTCGTTTCGCGTCTTTCAGCTAGTTCTATCGATCTTTTGCCATCAGCAATCACCCATTAGCGGGATTGATGTGGAGGACCCAAATATCTCAGCATCATTGAAGTTATATTTCGCAATGCCCTGCCGTTAAAAAGAGTAGGCAGTAAATAATAAGTTAAAATTGTGATTATAACTGCGGCCTCAGCTTAATTGGGTTCGTTGCCGATTTGGGCCCCCCAGATCAATCCCGCTGACGGGTGGTTGCTGATGGCAAAAGATCGATAGAACTAGCTGAGAGACACGCGAAACGAAGGACCATGTGGTGTGGTGGTGAACGCGCTACGCTCCGGAAAGGACAATAGTGCGTTCGTTCCCCACCGCATACACCTGCGGTCCGAAGCTTTGCAACTATTAATATAATGAATACAACTACTTAGATCTGACAACAATGATGCCTATCTACTATGAATGTTGTAAGACTGAAAATATTAGATTGCAGTTTAGGTTTAGAAGAAGCTGGAGTTGTCACACTCATTTCACAAAACAGTATCAGCGTTTTTCAGAATGTTCCACTGAGACCATTAAAGGTTTCCTGCTTGCAAGAGAAATATGAATTCTAAGTACAAAAAATCTAACGTGAAATAATCGAGAGCGGAGGCATAGACTCGTTGGCGAATAACATTATTGGATGGCCTCGCTGTGGTAGCTTCTCCTTGAAGAATGTTGAGCGCACACGACAGAAGTCTGAACCTAACTCCGACAGATTCAATGCTCCGTGATAGTGACACTGTAAAACGTCAACGAAAATGACGAAGAACAACTACATGAAACAGAATTCCACTCTAGCTGTCACCATCATTAAGAACATCAATCATTCCTTTCTAGCAATTTTAAGTGATATGCCCGTTGCAACTAGAAAAAAACCTTTGCAGAATAGAAGAAAACGATTTTAAAAAATAGCAGTTACATAAAAAAAGCGGATCATGGATTTTTGAAAATCCTAATGCAAGTTGGAAGGGGATAGAACAATGGTAGTGATGCTGATCACCACGAGCACGGTGCTGGTTCTATCCCGGTCCAGCTTCAACCAACATTAAAATAAACATTTACATATTCGAAGACGTTTGACTGAAACATCTCAATGCCTGCGAAGATGCGAAGATACTATAGCAAAGAGTTGGAGAAAGGAAAACAGCGCAAAATTTCTTTAGTTCCAAAAGTAGGGGCTACAAAGCTTAGGCAACAAAATCCCACAGTGGCCATAAAATGAAGCTTTCGTCTTTCAGAAAATTTAAAGCAGAGGTTGAAATCCATGAAGAAACTTTTGTCATCAGAAACTCAAGCTCGTCTACAAAGAAACCATGAAGCAAAACCTTTTGAAGCAATACTGCTTGAAGCTCTAGATTATAGAACAGCTCTAGCTCTAGAACAACATAAAAATATTGGAGGAAAGAAAGCAGCAACAGAATCAGGTGAGAGCAAAGTCTCACTAAAAATTTGTAAGTGGGAAAAGAGAAATATTGAAAGTGTTAAAACTGGGAAAGGAAGTAAGAGGAAAGTAGATGGAATCGAAAACAAGCTCTACTAAGTAAACAACGTGAAACTCTGAAAGCACATTCTGTGCAAAAATAAAAATCTAAAACATGAAACACAAACCTTGCTGGTCAAGAATGGGAATAGACAAAGCCGGAGAAACCGCAACTATTGCTGGCCCACTTCCAATAACTAAACTCACTGCCTGCGCGAACATTTTCTCCAGTATATCCAGCTGTTCTCGACTGGTATATTTTGCAACGTCAACCCGTTCAGCGATGAACTGATAAAATTTATTCAATTACAGAATGCATTTGTAACTGAAGCATAATTAATAGCGCAAAGAATCTTAATTTGACGATAATTAACGCTACCTGTTTCCTATATGGAAATCAAGACAATAAAGAAAACTTAAGCGGTTATACACGATACTATTTAAATCATGTTAAACACTCACACTAAGCCATATTGCATGAGGCTTGTAATGGGGTGGTTTTGGTGGTTCTGGAAGTTGTCCACAAAGGGGTGATCTTGGTGATATTCGTTCATAGATCCCCAGCCTTTGACGACATGATTCCGCCCATGCAAAGCACATTTCCCGCAGAAACTAAACAAACAAGACTGAAGCAAATCTTCAAAGCAACGAGAAAGATTGTGCACAGTGCTGACAATGTTCTGAATATCGGTTCGTGCTGCTAGTAGCCAATTCCAGCTAAGGACACATAGACGCATTGTGGATTCCTTGAAACTACGCAAAGGACATCGAACCAAAACGGAAAGAATATGCTCGTTCACTTCTGAAAGTGACCAAACCTATATTCACAACTTCTTTTATAAAACAAAATATAAAGTACCATATACACAGAGACGGACAGAAAGAGGATTCAAGCATGGTTATATCTGAAGAAATTTCATGTATCACGAACTACAAACAATATTCAGATCTATTTAAATGCTAAGGCAAAGATATCATAATATCACCTGCGTCATATCTACCAGCTGCAACAGTATTAACACAACGCCACAGAGGAATGAACGTAAATGCATTCTTAGGAGCAAAGTGGACCAAAATCCCTTAATCGCAATGAATTTATTTCCCACGGTTTGCTTCGCTGTGGAGAGGTTTTCTACCAATCCTTTTCTAAGCAGTAGTTATCCTACCACGCATGTTGTGTGATGTTTGGGTTAGAATTTCGACAACGGACAACAATTTCCCAATCAGCATAGCATTTGAGGTGGTGAAAACATCATAGATTTACATAAAAGATTTTGGTCCATCACCTTAAGCGTGCATGAGTTCTTTTCTATAAAATGATTTTAAATATGTTTAGAACTGCAATTTCCAACGAACTGGAGACGAAACTCGCATTTTTAGAATTTCTAAGCCAAATGTACACGAACAATGGGTCATGTAGTAAAAGAAAAAAAATAACAAGTTCAATGGGCCTCAGAAAGTGAGCAGTTTGTCTTCGAAGAAAAAGATAAATTATCCTGCTGGCAAAGATCTGTAGATTCTTATCAGTTCAATATTAAATGACTTATCTTGGCTTAATCAATATAGACGTTGTATCAGACATTTTCTGAGACGCTTACCTTTAATCTATTCTTAAAACTATTTCATTTTCCTTTTGTCCTATTAACCTAATCCCTCCACTTCATAATTTACAGGGAAACTGTTTTTCAAACGAGTTCGTTCGTCCCGCCACAGAGATGTTGATTAAAAAGACATTGAGATATCTCCTAGACTGTTGTTCACGAACAAACTTTCTATGCAGACAAACAATATGTATAGAAAATGTGGAACAAAATGGGTATCGGTATTATATAGCCGGGCCCTTAGGACAACATCGATGAAGAATTAGGCCCTGTTGCACACGCCACCACAAAAATTGTGCGCCGCCCAAAATGGTTTAACAAATGGCAACCACTTAATAGTGGAGAAATAATCTTCCTAGATTAATTAACGTGGAAGCAATCACCCTTCAAGGTAACGAACAGAGCACTTAGCAGCATGACAGCATTTTGAAGGTCTTCCTGCGAATCACGCGCAATTGCAGCTTCGAAGTCAGCATCCAGTCGCCTCACAAGTGCACATTCTGTCACTTCGGCACCGCTAACTGTACGAGAGGCTAACATGCCTTTCACCTAAAGCTGTGTTTGGTCTTGGGTTTGCTACCTTCAGCACCAATCTATACTGAAACGCACCTGTCCAAGGTACATACTCCTCATGTGAAGAGAAGACAAGTACATGCTGGTGTTTTCTGAACCTGCGCTGATCATCGCATCCATTGCTAGTTGCAGCGTGGTATCAAATGGAGCACCAAACGACGACACATACTCCTAGTTAGAGACGCTTCAACAACTCGAAAATTAACCGTAAAAAAAGAGAATTCCCTCGTCCCACAAGTCCTTCAAATTCAAGAATGTCTGCAGGTGAAAGAGGTTCTTGAAAACTAGTAAACCATGGGATTATGAAAATGTCTTCACAGCATGAATAGTTCAGGAACCAGTATGTGACAAACCAGTAAATGGCTACGCGTTATGGCAGGCGCCCACTTCATTGCTTCCTGTAAAATCTGTTCGCAGCGTTGTGAGAAGTCTTTCACTACTGTTGTGCGACCATCAATGGAATCCTGAAATTTTCAAGAGGATAAACGAATGGGGAGAAGTTAAGCAGGTAACAAGTATTTTAACGGACGTCCCACCTGTAGTTGAATAGTCCACATAAGACCTTCCATGGCAAAGGTGGAGTTACAACAATTTGGGTCTTGTACAAGGTTCATTTGTAAAGCCTAAGAAATGCTAAATTTAAAAAAAAGAAATCGGAAAAAAAACGAGGAAAGTTGGAGTTAGTTTCTAATAAACTGCGAATCCTTTTAGGGTACTTGTTGAATGCTTACTGAATATAAACAAATTCCAAAATTTTGAGAAATTTAGCGCATAAATGGCTATAGGCATTGATATTAATGTACACTTAGGTGGGACAGATTGGACGTATTGATTGATTCCAACACTTAGTCTTTCTGGCTCACTTTTCCTTGAAAGGCCTCTTTGTTATGTCTTTTGTGTTTGAACGACACCCTACCCAACACAGAGAAGATAGATGTAGCCTCTAAAAAGCTATTCTTTATACTTAAGAATATGTGAGTAAACTTTGTCCGGACGAATTTTTCAAAGCACATCACGCGCGGTAAAAATTATGCCTAGTTCCAAGCGGCGGATACCCAAAACTGTGACAATATATAATAGGATTTTATATGGGATAAAATGCGTGCCTGTAGTAGTCGTAAAGCTGTCGTCAAAACCCGTCCGTTCCACAACAGATATGGGAATTTATCCACTAATTGGGATAAGCAAGCATCAGCACATCTACGAACCTAAAACAAGTGTACAACGAGGTATAGAGATCATGCATATTAAAAAAATTAAGGAAAAATACTAAAACCAGTCATGTGCTAGAAGCATTTGATGGAAACGGTCTACAAAAGTACATACGCTAAAAATCCGGGTAAGTTCGAATACAACTAGCATTCAGTTGCTGAATTAGAGAACACGTTCTTCAAACTACCTCCTTGAGATTATGATTGAATTGCACCAACAAGAACTGGGCATGGTACTCCAAAACTGGATTTGAAGAATCATCTGTCCTATTCTGCAAAAAAAGAGAAAGAGTCAAATTTAATGCTAAAAAATGCTATGTAAAACCGAGAGCACACTAACACCACACCATCTCCAAACAACTGATTCTCATGCTCAAATGTACTCAAGATAAACAGTGGTTACTCAGTTGTCAAAAATTGGAATCGCAGTAAATATGTCAAGATGCATCTCCAACTTATTTTTGCTAACGTCGAACATCTGCCTACGAATTTTATGTTCTAACAAATATGCCTCAAGATCCAGATACATCGCAACCGAACCTTCTTGTGAGCTTCAAGATAAGCCTCGAAAACAACGGACGCTCCTGCTAACAAACAAATCCACATACCGCCCTTATCCTTGCGAATCGTCCTGTAGAAAGGAAGAAAAGTAACAAATAACAGAAAGCATAAAGTAAAAGATTCACTAATCTTACTTATTGTCCAGATACTTGAAAAATTCATGCAGAGCTTCCTTGTGTTCCGCATGAACCTAGAAATCAAAACTAATACACTGATGTTTTATATCAAATTCTCTAAGGATTGAAAGTAACAGTCTTTCCATGCTTTGCATAAAATAAAAACGTCTTCGAAATACACAAAATTTAGAAATTAAAGATTGCCAAGCGTTAAGTGAGAAAACCGCGACTGCTTTAAACATTGAAACAAAAGACCTCTACTCATTTACTTGCATTCAGTTCTTTATGAGCCAAATCTACATATTGTGCGAGTCCCAACACTTCTCTCTTTCCGTTTGACTGCTATTTCAGGTGCTTATTTTTGTTTATATGATCTTATAAACTGATCTTCTTTAGCTGATGCGAGGTTGGTATAGGTCATCGTTGCCGTTGTGGTTGTTGTTGGTGTTGTTGGTCGACGGCTGACGTTTCGGCGATTTAGCGTTCCTCAGAACCGTGACGTTACGAGTGGGACTGCCCACTACGAGTTTATAAGATCATATAAATAAATATCTCAACTATCTATGCCTATTTTATTGAGGTCATTAAGCACTAGTCAAGAGGATTATCTCTAGAATACTGAGACAGCTCTTCTATATCGCCCTCAAATTCTCACCACTGGAAATCTATAGCCTTTTTGGATCTAGGAGTTTTTCTCAGACAAATTTGGCAACAATCTGTCGAACCCTCAACGACGACGAGCTTGAATAGCCTATTTAGAATCGAACAAATCGACCATGCATGTATTACACCGCACCTCTAACCACACCGCCCTCAGCGCATCTCATCTCATATTGAACCTTTTTCAACTAAGATAAGTACAATTAGAAATACAATTATAATTTGTATGTCTTTGCCGAGTGTCAAATTCATATTTTAGCACTCATTTAAATAAAAACCAAGATGAATGGCACCCACCACTCTCATTTTCTCCATACGTAGGACTGACAACAAGTAGATGCACTGAGCAAAGTCCATCCTATTTATGATCGGAACAACATCTGTTTGATGATTTAGCACTCCACACACTGTGTTACGAAATTCTTGCAGCTCGTTCTGAAACGAAAACGAACTGCATATGTATACTGTATATGTGTATCTCGTATACAAGCTATATGTACATAATATACATATACACATATATACATATGTAGTTTATGTATCCACGCACATGTTTATATATATATATGTACATGTATATGCATACATATATAATTACAACTAGAGTGGAAAAACAAACAGGTGATATCGCATCGCTCTTGATCGCTGCATTGTCGATAAGCTCTGAACGAAGATTTTCGTGCGCGATCAGTACGGGTGATTTTGTGGCGATCACACACACCGCATTGTACCAGTCTTCAGGCCATAACCCTAAAAAAGAAAAAAATTAAGAACTTATTTAGAATAAATTGCTCCAGTAAACCTGTAATGATCTAGTTCTTCCAGAAGTTGCAAAAAAGCTCTCGCATATCAAGATCACTGAATTGCACTTGCCAATACGTCGAAGCTTTGTCTCTATTTCTTCATCTAATAGATTAGACCAAATAATAGTTTCGTTCCAATGATTTTCCTTTATTCTTATGCAAATATTTCCACTGTTCTATGTCTTCGAAGATCCTTTAAAAAAATTAACTTCGACGTATTTGATACGGCTGTTACTATTGTTCAGACTTCCACACCAACCTATTTTCGTCCGTTTTGAACCAACACAGTGCATTCGATTGGTAATCAGACGATTAACATAAATTTTCTACTTATCTACTGGAGACGGAAATACTTATGTCCTTGTGACCAAATGGGTAGAAGTAACTTCGTTGCGAGCTTGTGATTGCAGAACTAGAGCGACCCCGGATGCTTTTAAACTATGGTGACAAACCAGGACAACCAAAACTACGCTCAGATCACGAATTTCCATTTATGAATCAGCATGCCAATTAAGAGTATACCCAAAAGCACAACAGTTTTCAGCAGAGCGAGGTGATGATGTAGGAATTCAGTGGGAACTTAAAGCTTCACACTACTCGTGAAGTTGTCTAGGTATCCGAGTAACTGTATAACAAACCAATTATGAATGTACAGAAAATACGTTACTTGTTGACGATCCAAAACTATTGTATTTGTCAAAAAAGCATGAAGCATTTTCACCGTACATTAACTCATAAGATGGCTTCTTCATAGTTCAAAATATTATTACAAACGCGTGAAGATTTATGGTCAATCACTTCCAAAATGGCGTTACGTATTGACCTGTGTAATATACTTGATACTTGAACGACCCGTCCTCAATGGTTGTGCGGACCCCAGTATATTCTCCATTTTTCTGAGTTTTGCTGGTTTAACCATTGTGTTTCCCTAGAATCTCGAGGTCAGCCTGGCCAAAGTCTGTCCCAGGTCCTCACCATCACGGGCAGTTGCAGCTCTTGTGAATCAGAGGGAGATTTGCCACCACGCGACTGATACTAGGACGGTGGCAGATCCTGGTATTGGTTTACTCTCAGCTAGGCTTCCTGATGGAAACGCCGGACTCCTTTTCAGCTTGGGAAACCCTGCCGGGGAGGTGAATCCCCCTGCTGTACATTGCAGTCCGGCAACCAAGAACACCTCCTGGCCACGATGAGGCGGTAAACCGTTAAGAAGATTGCCATATCTAAAGGTGGTGTAAATTCAGAACAGAAAACCACTATCGCTGCGATTTGTAGTTCATGGAATAATACCCGCTGAATTAACACCAACATGCACAACGAGCACGAGGAAATGAAAAGAATGCGAAATAAGCTGAAGCTCCTACGATTCGTAACTATCAGAGAGGTACACATGTTATCCATGAAATTCGCAAACTTCTTGTATCCGAGAATCAACAGCACTTATCCACTGTTGAGATACATTTTGAGCACAGCTCAACAAAATTCAGGGTAAGCAAGCGGAATCTGTAGTAGTAAGTAGCCCAGTGAGCTCTGCTTGCTCTAGAGATTCGTTCAGCATCATTTCTCGCTTTTACGTTTTCGTGATGAATTCTGACTGTGGTCTTGCAGCTGTGCGTTTGACTTCCTGAGCAATCCAGTCACTAACGGCTCTTGTCGATCAGTTGTCGTTCACAAGCATTACGTCCCATCTTATCTTCGACAGTTTGCCGTATAGAACGGCGATTTTCATTTTTGATCTTTGACGTAGCTTTAAGCTTCGGGCCCCTTCCCTAACTTGCGTGATACGGGATATTCCTAGCAACGTCCTTTCAACTGAGCGTTCTACAACGCTTAGTGATGTATCATCGCGCATACGTACGTAGACACCACGTTTCTGACACATACGTTAACGAGGAACGGTTGCGTCAAAAAGATAAGCAGAGTCGGGGGTTCTTTGTTCCCTTCACTACATCATCGATGCTCTTCAAAACTCCTCAAGCCACTCACCTATTCAGCTCTGAAGCAAATCGTTCATCGCGTTGCCTTCTCGACCTGATAATCGTAGCCGGAACATTCGTTGATATTCATTCCGATGAGCGCGAATAAGGGGTCCTCATAAGCAAATCCTTTTCTCAGGGACATCTTTTTCGTGAGATTTAGTCGAAGATCGGTCTTTCCACAAGTTAAGCAGAATTCAGACAACATTGATTCCGCTTAGCTAATACTTCACGTGTTAGGAATGATATCGTTACCAAATGGCGTAATTGGTGACCATCGACATTCGCTCTCGTGTTGTAGCATTCTAATTTCTGCACGAAATTCTAGAATGTAACCGTAAATAATTCGATAAGATAGTATCGTTTAGTCGAGCTCTTCTACGTCAATGTTAGCATCGTTATAGAAAGGTGATATTCTGGTTGTGAAATTCTTACATAGTTTGTGAAGAATCTTCATATGTTGAATAACGCCTGTTGGGAGACTTCCACGTCCAGCGTTTATTGCAGAGCCTTTGGAATTGTGATTTATCACGAAACATTTTGGCCGTTATGATTAACGCAGAGGCAGCTCACCGTGCCGGTTCCATTCCCAATCCATGGGCCCAAGGTCAGTTCCTTCAAACGCTCTCATGGGTCCAAACACAGAGTTAAAATCCCCAATGACAACCTTAAAGAATGTTTGGTCTGCTCTGTAGAACCTCTCCACGTCCATATAAAATGCTTCCACATGGTCTCTATTAAAGCATGAGTTTAGTGTGCAAACAACCAAGACTGCCATAGTGGTATAAGACCTGCATAACACATTTTTCTTCCAGTAATGTGATATTAGAGCGTGCAATCCAGTTGTCGGAGCCCTGCAATACATATTGGGTCAATCCCAGTACTCAAGGCTCACCAAGCTTTCCATCTCTCCGGTGTCGGCAAATTGGTACCAGACTTGCCTGGGAGGATAGCAGCACTGACTCGATACAGCGGTGTGCCATGGCGAGTGACTGTAAAGGTCACATATGCATTCAATCACCTCTAACGATACTTGATGAAGTTGAATGCATGGCGCATCTCTCAGGGATTCATGAATACTGAAAGTTTATCCTTATAATTTAATGTGATATGGAGCGCAATTACATCATCTTCGCTTTGCTGATGACATTGTCCTTATAACACCAAACATTAGCCAAACGGGACGTATACTTGGCGACTTTGATAAAGCCTGTGGAAAGATTGGCCTTCGACTAAATCTCACAAAAACGATGTTCATGAAGAACGGATTGGTTTCGCATGTCCCATTCACGCTCAACGGAACGAATATCCCCGGATGCTCCAGTCATATCTACCTAGGTCGGGAAATCAATATGATGAACGACCTAACTCCAGAGCTAAGCAGAAGGAAACGAGCGGCTTAGGGAGCTTTTAAGAGCATCGATGATGTAGTGAGGAGAACAAGGAAAACCCAACTCTATGTCCACCTTTTCAACTCAGCGGTACTTCTTGCCCTAACGTATGCGTGAGAAAAACGGTCGCTGCGTAAGCAGGATGAAAGACCACTAAGCGTTATCGAATACGCAGTCGAAAGGATGCTAGGAGAATCCCGTGTTACGCACGTAAGGGAAGGGATCCGAGGTCCGACCTGCGTCAACGATCAAAAATCAAAGATGCCGTTCTGTACGCCAAACAGTCGAAGATAAGGTGGGACGGACCCGTAATGCGTATGAATGACAACCGATGGACAAGAGCCGTTAGAGACTGGATTCTTGGGATGTCAAGCGTACTGCAGGAACACCACCGGCCCAATGCTCGGAGTTCTTCACGAAGAGCCTAGAAGAAATATATGATGCTCGACGAGTCCCTAGAATGAGCAGAATCCACTGAGCTACTCTTGCACGCAACAGCGAAAAATGGAAGATTTACTGGCGCTCGCTCGAGTCACTCGACGATCAACGGGACTACAGGTGATGCAGGTGATGGAGCGTGGAGCAGAGTGGACAACATATAGCGTCCGACTCCTAAGCGAATATGCCTGATGCATGTATTTGATATCTAATTTTCGGCTCAGTCGCTATGATTTGATATGAACTCGTGCCGGTCCAATTTTTCCATTACGAATGAGTGGAAATCCATTCACATAAAATCGATGACAAGTGTTAAAGGTGCTCTGTTATACATTGCCATTGATTCACTACGCCACGTGTAGAAGAGTTTTCTTTCGACTCATAAAAGGCCGGTGACTGTGCATGGCGAAGTTGTGGGGCTCAAGAAAATCCAGGCGTTCTAGTAATAACCACGCTCGACTAACATTCAACATCATATATGAAGAAAACAAAATCAAATTTTAGCGGAACGTAGACGCTCTGAAGAAGTTAGTGGATGACAAATAAGAGGAAACAAATTCAAGAAGTACTGGGAATCGCAAAGCATACGATGTTTGACCATGTAAAACAAATAAATAGACAACAAATAAATACATGGATTTAGATGTATATATATATATATATATATATATATATATACGTGTTATATATAAAACACCGACTCGGAACTGTTAAGGGGGAGTCGGTGTTCTTCACTGTAATAACTACTTCTTCGGAGCTCTCATGTCGAAATAAGCCGTCATTTTTCCACTGTGCAACACTAGCACTGAAAATCTCATCGTTTTTCTGTAGTGAGATAAAAATAAACAAGGATTTAGGGAGTCTACTGCACCTATTGTGAAAAAAGGGGCAAATTTGTTTTTTCCCGGTAAATTCATTAGATTTACTCGCAATCTCATCGTTTTACATCAATGATAGCAGCCAACATCCCTTTCCTTTTTCTCACTCATAAAGTGTTTGACAACTTTGCTGAAAGTAATTAACAAGAGTCAAAAGTAACTAAAATGGTTTTTCTTGAAGACTCTGTTGAGCCAAATAAACTTTTCTATTAACCTCGCGTTAGCTTACTGATGAAAATAAAACACGTAATAAACGTAAAACACAGTCATGCGGAGGTTAAGGGAAAATCGGTTTCTGAAACTCAACTTTTTCATGAATTCAATTCTACTCGCTTTAAATAAAGGTTCTCATAAGCTTATCCATAGCATTCAACTCTATTCAAAGAAGAGAAAATTCTATAAAATCAACAAGAAATTGAACACCTACCCGAGTACTCCACGTCGAAACCCAAAACGGTGCAATAAAACCAAAAATCTCTAAAATACATAAGTTACGGAAAAAACCGCACAGGCAAGGTTCCAAACATTCATGAACAAACAAAGAAACGGACAAGCAAAATAAAAAAAAGAGAATCTCGTCGAAGTTCGGAAACCTGAACAAATTTCGAAGTCGCGTTGACGGTTGGGAAATCGGATTCATTTTTTTCAAAAGAGTTGCTATCTTTGGCATAAGAACACCGAGGTTTCCAGCACTAGTTGACATCTGAAAAAGCATGGTTAGCGATAAAATGAAAGTAAGAGCACTTGACAAAACGCAGCAAAAGTGGATGCAGCTGAGAATTGTTAAGTCAGAACAACCTATGGTACCAATGCAGCAACCGCTATACCGAAAATCATGGATGCTTTCAGGACTCGCTCTACTTGTATTTAAACCACAATTGTCTCATTTTCGCTTGCAGTGTGGAAGTCAATGAGAGGAGATTCAACTTTCTACACCATAAGGTGTTCGTTAAGGATCTCCCTAACTGCAAAATTTTGTCCTCGAATTTCCAGCAAATACAGCATCATGGTTACCAAATGATGATGATGCAAATCTGACAAGTTTTCGACTAGTAAAAAGCATAACGAGACATTAAATGTAGATAGATATTATTACAATCACATTACTAGAAATTAGAAAATTAGAATTACCACCTTCACAGTACTCTTGGAGACCTTCTCACCAACACGCCTTCCCTCAATTCCAAGTTGCACGAAAAGTTCAAGAAGTCGGACCAATAGCGCTTGTTGATCATCACCTTCACTCACACCGTCTGTCATCCTACCCAGCGCTTTATCGACAGCGAGTGAAACATGACTGAAAATATGAGACAGGATAACAACCACATTTACGGGAAAAGATGACTCCATTTTAGGTCACTAATATAATACGTGCAACGTCGTTGGTGTGACTTGCTCGGAGTCGATTAAGCCTCCCAACCTTCTAGAATGCGGAAAGAAAACGGTACAAAATTTGTTAACGAAAGTTTCATCCGATTCAAAAACATTAATTTTTACTTATGCTGAAGACTTCAGAACTCCATACGGCTACTTCCGAATTCCAAAGAGAATGTAATCCACCTTCATTCAATGAATTTGATAAGAAAGACCGAATCTTTCGAAGCTCAGAAGCAAATTCAAAGAAGGATCTTCGCAGATGATGAACGCAAAGAAACGAACCGAATGAAATAAGCGATAGGATTCACACAATATTAGATTTCGTTCCAAGTAAATTTTAAAAAAACGTTTAAAAAATAGAAGATAATCTAAAGGACCTTAAAAAAACCTTGAACTTGGAAGTACAAAGTTTTGATGCAAAAAACTAGAAATCAAGGCAGGAAATAAGAAGGCCTTTCGTTTTATCACATACTGTAGATTTTTCATGAAGGTGAACAAACAAAACGAACAAGCCTGCAACGACCATAAAATACAACTAGAACTTCAAACACCAAGAACAGTCCTATAACCCAGGGGTGAAAAGAATGGAAAGGTAAGTTCTTTGATTTCATCTAACTATTGGAAATATTTTCGGAAGAACATGTCATTCACAACCGTTCCATGCATTAGTACCCCACATTTGAACTTCTAAGGTAAAGGTAAAGCAGCGGTAAACTAACGCGTATCTGTGATCGGTTGTCGCTGATGGTTCTTGCGAATAAACACGGTTACCCGATTCAATCGAAATCTGTGTGAACAGATTCATAACACCATCGTGAATCGATCGCTAAAATTAGGTCATAGAGCGAACGAAAAGCTGAGAAATAAGTCAGTAGTTAAGTAATACCGCTCCAGCAATCCACATATTTGCAAGACATTGAACTATTACATTGTCGAGCAATGATATCGGATTTGCAAATCTAAACTTCCTTCCATTTAATCAAAGCCTTGAACCCTAAAACAAATTGCTGAAAACAGTTTTGCCTTTGAAGGAAAATTTGAAGAACCATATCCGGAACATTTTTCGATCCAGCCAATGCAACTCCTATTCCACCAAGTGTCATTATAGCATTTTCGCAAACCAATGCCACTACCCTGAAGTACAAAGAATGTCAAACGGATATCGAAGAAATCACTTCACAATCAGGATATCGCAACCAACAAAGTTACTACGTGCTCCTTTTGTAACTGGGTAACCAATACAGTGTCTACAGTTCATCAAGTGCCCGCAAAGTCCAAACTATAAAATTTATAAAATTATAAAGTAAAATTAATTAATAAAATTTATAAAACTTACTCAAAAACTCGTGCAAAAACGACTTTTAGGAGAAGATAGTTCAAAAATGAATATACTTAGCTGAAATATTTATGAAGGCACGCAATGATTTCAAAGCCTGAAGCCCTTTCATTTCTGGTGGCCATTTTTGCATCTTGAACTGCTTTTGCGATATTTTCTGCGTGAAACTGATAGCATAGGATGGGGTATTCTTGCTAGGGATGCTTTAAGTTCAATGCATGCCCTCTTCGGAAAAAAAAATCAGAGATCGTGAGACATTCGCGGTGTTTACAATGTGTTCATATAATTACGAATTCTTGCAGGAACACCCATCTTGTGTGGCGGTAATATCAATCTCACGATAGCAGTAATAGTACATTACTTAATTCCTGTCATATGGAAAGAGTAATGTGCAGTTGAAACGTCCGCTGCATTTCTTACTACCCACTTTACCAACAGCAGTGTCTCTGCACGAAACTCGTCTTCAAAGGATCTTTTTAATGAACCATTACGTGTGACATATTGGTCTTCTAAAAATCACACCTAGCAGCAAATCTGTGGTTAGACAACCTATCCATTATAAGCAAAAAACCGAATTTTTCAAGACTGATTGTCCGGAAAAACAAGTGGTTATCGCCGGATAATCAAAGCTTTCTATAATAACCGCCTTGTCCGTCCTGTATAAAAGAGGATAGCAGGGTAAGAATGCCTCATTCGAGATATGCTCCACTGAGGAAGATCCGACTCTATAAGGAAACGAAGATGCCACATCGAGATGACGAACATCTGTGGACCACTGATTCGGATCATCGGCTCTGATGAAGAGGAAGACGTCGAAACGTTAGCCGAATAAAGTCTATTCATCAACCTCTTGTAGGCTCAATAATTTAAACATATATAAGCAAAATAACCTGCCAGAAAGAAAATGACTCATATGACCGCGAATGTGCTAAGCAGGAGCCACAGAATGCTAAAAGTAGCTAGCTCATTACAATCATACCGTGCTTGCTTTAGTTGTCTACTACTAATTACAAAGATGGAGGAAATGTCCATTTAAAAAACCGGATTTCCTAAATCTGATCTCGGTATGATAATCAACATGTAATGATGCTGAGATATTTGTAGAACTGCGGAACACAGGTGTCAGCGGCGATGAACGAACGTCCTATTATCCTCTCCTCGGTTAACGCTTTCACCACCTCACCATGCGAGACCTTAGTTTCGCCTGTCTATCAGCTAGTTTTTTTTACCTGCAGTGAAGAACTGCAGTAGGCAGCAAATTAAAAGTTAAAATTATGAAACGACATGTATTTCTTCTCTCATAAGCTAACAGTGGTTAATAAAGAACTTTATTCGACTGACGTTTCTTTCGGCTCTTCCGCTTTGTTCTTCAGAGCCGGACTAATCCGAGTTGATTGTCCACAGCCGTTCTTTCTCGCATTATGGGTCTTCTAGCCATTCGAGTCGAATCTTCCTGAGTGGAGAACCGCTCGAACATAGCACTTAGGAAGAAACTCCAACGAATATGAAGGACGAACGGGAGCACAAATGAATGTGGACAATCGACTAGGATAAATCCGGTTCTGAAGAAGAAGATGAAAATGCCGAAACGTTTGCCTAATAAAAATTTTTGTCAACATCGTGTTAGCTTATTAATCGGGAAAGAAATGTCCTACAGTTTCTAAATTCGACTATGAAATGCAAGATATTCACTGAATACTTTAAGAACTGTCGTAATCAGATTTGAAAAAAATAAATACCATGTGAATAAAACGTATCAACGGAAACAAAAGTACAGTCTCAATAATGATAGGAATTGTGCACCTCAATTGGCCCTCTCAGTCCACACACATTTCCCCAACTTCTTTTTGCACAACTTTCTATAGCTCTAAACTACCGCAGGTTTACTTATAGAAGAACTAGCCTATTTTTCATAAAACTAACAAACTTACGAGTTATTGATGCTGGAACAAACAAAAAGTTTCGATGACAAGCTTGCAAGACAGGCTTGAACACTATCTGGATCCACACTCAATGACGATTTCAAAGCCCTGTATAAAACAATACACTCTAAAGAACACTTCAGGAATATGATTGGACAGTAATGCTGAATTTTAAGATAAACGCGCGCACCAACCTGCACAGTGAATCGATAGCCGCATTACGTAAGGCATCAAGGGCTGATCTTTTTTTGGTTGCACTTTCTTCTTGACGACGTTCTTCGTTGCGTTTCTCAGCCGACTAAAACAGACACCTATTCTACTCATATCAGTATTTCGATAATGGTACTACTTTGTTTAACAACACACAGTTTCCGCCGAAAGTTTGGTCAGAACTGGCGATGGTTCGAGAAGAAAGCGTGAGAGAATCGGAACGACGGTTGCAGTTGCAACTGACGGAAATTTCTCTGCCAATCCTGACGTATGCAAATGATAATAATGTAAATTTGAAACGTAGGAAGCGAGAAAAAGAAACCTCCAAGAGAAGATAGCGCTGTTAGTGCTAGAGGCAGCTGTGAAAGATGAACACGTCCTGCGTTAACGGTGAACAGACGGGCAGACATCGTAGAACAAACCGCATCAGAGTCTGGAAAACACGACATGAAGTCTTTTGACGAGCAAAGGCAAGTACGGAAATAATGCCTATCTTCGTCGTTAAAAAATGTATGAAATTGTGGTATGCAGTGTAAATGTAATGTACTTGTTGTTTACACTGTTACTATACCACTGTCAAGCTTATTTCTTCACTAACAATTTGCTGTAGAATATTCTTCTCTAAAATTTGGTCCACAACGATTCTATGCTGGTTTAATTATGATTCTGAGGCATAATAATCCTATAGCTTTGCGTCAAGAGTTCAATTATGAAATGAAGAGAACGGCAGCTCCTTGAAATTTCATCAAATCATGGGCAAGGGAAGGATGTCCGAACGCGAAATGCACTGACAGTTCGAAATGTTTTGTGTTATGATATGGATGTTCATGACTCAGAAGGTTACGGAAGCCAGTCAGCAGATGACAGCAACCATGTCAGGCGAATCATCGGTGTTCATTAGCACAAAAATAGCTCGAGAGGTTGGAAAAAAACAACTCTCACAGCTCAGCAGGTGTTAGACATTGGGAAACCATCCGAAGGGTTAAAAACATCGGTAAACATGTGTCAAATGAAGTGAACGAATCGCAGCAAGATCGCCATCCAGGACTCTTTTCTGCTCTCTTCTAGAAGTATGAAACGTTATGCGTCAATCAAACCCTTAAGAATGCAGAGTGTATTCGACAACACTGGGAAAAGTAAAGTCAAATGAATGTATATTTTACTTCTTCAATGGCTATCATGCCTACCGGGGTATCAAGTCAGCGTTAATTTCCCAGACACGCTTGGTATCAATTTTCCAATTCGGGAGAGATGAGAAGTTTTGTAAGCTCACATCAAGAGATCGAACCAACGGCATGTGCGTATTACACGCCCTTTAGTCACTGCACTACACCAGCCTGAGCGCTTTTTTGAACACCAAAAGTGACCTATTTCTCTACCACATTAGGAAATAAGATTAAAATGGAGCTGCATTTCATATGACAACTCATGATTTTCACTTTATTAACCCGAACCCAGTAATATCTGCAACCACTCGAAGAGGTTAAATGAAGTAGATTCATGTACGATGTATAGACAGATATTTGCAAAACTCCGGATCGCTGGTGCCTCCGGAACACGTTATTACCCTTTCTGGGGGCTAATGCGTTCACCACTACACGATGCAAGTCCTTCGTTTCGCATGTCTCTCAGCTAGTTCTATCGATCCGTGCCATCAGCAATTACCAGTCAACGGGATTGATCTGGGGAGACCAAATCGGCAATGAACCTAGTTAAACTGAGGCTGTAGTCGAAATCACAATCTTCTCAATTTTTATTTACTGCCTACTATTTTTTAAAGGAAGGGTAAAAATACACACACAACGCACACATGGAATCGATCCCCGCGCCCATGGCTCACTAAGTTTTCCATCCCTCCGCGGTCGTCAAATTGGTACCAGACTTGTCTGGGAGGATAGCAGCACTGGCTCGATATATCGGTAGGCCACTGCGAGTCACTGTAAAGATCGGATATGCATTCAATCACCTCCAACGACACTTAGTGAAGTCGAATGCATGGTGCATTCCTTAGGCTTAATCAACACCGACATCTTTATCCTTTCCATCCTTTCTATATATATCCCAACGGCTTACTGTCTCATCTAGCTGGGAGGTTTTCATGGGTGTTGGGCTGTGAGGTAAAGCGAAGGAATTCATTCCCCTGGCAGTCTCCCAAGCTGGGTCCGGCGTTTCTTTCAGGAAGACCAGCTAAGAGTAAACTAATACCAGGATCCGTCACTGTCATGGTATCAAAGCACTCGCATTGTGGCAAATCTCTCTCTGATCTACAAGGATGGCGCCGCCCGTGGTGGTGACGACCTGGGGCAGACTTTGGCCTGGCTTACCTGAGGACTCCAGAGAAACACAACAGCTAAACCAGCAAAACTCCGAAAAAGTGGAGAATAAGCTGCGGTCCGTACAATCTGTGAGGACGGCCAACCCAGCATTCAAGTAAATACGTAATATATATATACATATATATATATATATGTATGTGCATTTATGCATGCAAATGATATATACAAATGCATAAACTTGAAAACTAACACCATTTTTCCACGGTAAGAACTTTATGTGGATGGGTAAGGTTAAATATCCAGAGTTCGATTTTCAAAATAATACCTATATCATCGATTGCTGCCCAAACTACCAATTCTAAAGCACAGGTTGCAGCTAAAATGGACATGCTCTGACGAGAACACTCTTGGTCGGTAGATCGACGACCGCTGCCCAACCGACGTTCCCCAAAGGAAAGGCATTGAGGCCCCAGCGTATTCAGCAATTCTACGACAAAAGCATTAAGCTGAAAAGAAGATAAGGAAAATATTGTCAAGTTTCTCTGTCGTTACTCGAATGTCTAAGTGGAAACATCAAACCTCTTTAGCAAAGTATTCCTTGACTGGGCAGTTCTTATTGACCACAGAAAATGGTCGTAATACCTCTCGTAGCAACGAAAGACATGTAAAAGTCAGCGTCTCACTCACAGTTTTATACGGAAATCGTTTGATAAAAGAGCCCTAAACAGAGAAAATCACAATGCTGCAGATAAGAGACGAAGGTAAATGGTTGGTAACAAAATTCTTCCTCTCCTCCCCACATAAAAACACTTTTATATTTTGTATGTAATGCTGACATATTTGCAAAACTCCGGACCGCAGGTGTATGCGGTGGGGAATGAACACGTGCTGTTGTCCTTACCGGGGAGCAGCGCACTTCACCACCACACCATCCGGGTCCTTCGCTTTGCCTGTCTCTCAGCTAGTTCTATCGATCTTTTTGCCATCAGCAATCACCCGTCAACGGGATTGATCTGGGCAGCCCAAATCCGCATTGAACTCAGTTAAGCTGAGGCTTAGTTATAATCACAATCTTAACCCTTTTATTGAGACAGCTGAGAGACAGGCAAAGCGAAGGACCAGGATGGTGTGGTGGTGAAGTACGCTGCTCCCCGGTAAGGACAATAGCGCGTGTTCATTCCCCACCGCATACACCTGCGGTCCGGAGTTTTGCAAATATTTCAGCACTTCATACGAGTTATATTTAGCAACATACCCTGCCATTAAAAAGAAAAAGGCAGTAAATAAAAGGGTTAAAACTTTTATAATTATTAGCTATTCAAAACCAAACCAAATTCTATTAGAAAGACTTTCATCATATATAGGAATTAGTTCCGCCTATTGATCCCGAAAGTCCGATTAATTGCTATATACGATGTGAAGCTACTATGATTTGCGTTCCAATAACGTATTATGAAGCGAATTTTCGGTGGCAGATTGAAAAGACAGTGGCAGAGAAAAACAAAAGTTGAGTCATGGAAGCCTCTGGTTGATTTCGATTAACTTTTCTTGGGTCAATTTTGTCCTGAGTGGGTGACTGCTTACACGTCGGATTATTTTTTTATGCTTGTATGCTTGAGTCAATATTGAGCTTCAATCTAGATATTCAATACCAGACTCCGACCACTGTGTAGAGAGGATAACACTCTTATGATAATCTACGTGAGCTAGAGAACTGAACATAGTAGAATCACTAGAGATTGCGGCAGGGTTCGAGTGAAATGCCAGGTTATAGTTTGAAAGATGACGATTCTGAGCCGACAGACACACCCACGTGATATGAGTTGTGTACTGATAACATTGCGACTATTCCGCTACTACTCCACCAAAGGCAGTCAACAGGTTGCCGATCCACGTGACCATACTGAGTGAAAGAAGTATTCCTTACACACATGGAACATCCTTTGAGGACGCGTGTAGTGCAGTAGTTAGATGTGCTTTTCCATATACACACGATCAAACCCTCAATCACTCTAGGTTCAGCAAATTGTTAATAGATTTGTATGGGGAGAATGAAACCACTGACCCAATATTGGTAGGCACCGCTAGTTACTGTATAGGCGAAATACGCATTTAATCACCTCTATAACCTTTTACTAGATTCATTGCATTGCGCATTCCTCAGTATTTGATGAGTGGCGAACGCGTTATGTTTATCCTCCTTTACAGAACACCGCATGCTTGAGCAATCATAATCCAAACAAGATATACGTTTGGTACTAAATAACTATTAAATACGCTCGAAACTAACCCTTTTTGACAGGCAAAGCGAGGCTGGTCTTCGAGGATGGTAAACAATTGCCTTTAATTTAAACGTATCACCTGGTGGCCGTCGTTTGAAAGCCGACAGTCAAATGCAGTATAAAATACGTCAGGGCGCTCTTTAATAAGAAGGCAGATTCGAAACAGAATAAACTATATTTCACAACATACCCTGCCATTAAGAAGAAAAAGGTAGTAAATACAAGAGTTAAGAATAAACTATATTTGGTGACAGCTGCCTTATTACGCAAAAAGTGTACAAGCAGGAACACGTGCGAACATCTTAAAATTCCATGGCAGCACGTTTTTTGCTGCTGTATTTACAAAAATGAAATGAAACTTATGTATACTTACTGTATACACATCAGTGGAATGATTGTCCAGCTGCAAAAGCACATCTTTACCCAAGAGTTGCTGTACCTGAAAGAAATACACACAACAATGTATGTACAAAAACAGTATACATTATTATACATAGTACGTATTACACACAGAGAGGGGGAGGGAGAGAGAGCGGAACGGGGACAAGGAAGCGGAAATGAGGAACTATCAACTTACCGCGTCGAAAATAGATTCTAACTCTTTGGTGGTCATTGTGAACAGTCTTTTTCCGTCTGCTTTATTGTAGGAACAGACATAACTCGCTCCGTACGTGTTATAGAGCTTGGCTCCGTGCTCAACAGCAATCCCTTCTCTATCTATACCTTGAACTCCACCGTCTAACGATGACCATTCGTCGGCAAGATTTATTCGAGGTGTCTCGAAACTATAAATAAATACAGATATGAGAGCACTGATGAATTTAAAACATACAGGAAAATACGAAAAATATGATTTACTTTAGCACTTTCGCAACAAATACTGGAAAATGAAGCGCACATTCCACTGAGAAGATCCAACGTACGTCAATAAAAATTCTAATCAATTCATAGTATACAGCCAAAATATTTTGTTTCTCCGTATTATCCATTCTGATAATAGATGTGATCCTAGAACTTCTTTCAAAACATGATGCTGGCTAGACCTAACTGATTGCAAGAGCTCCGACACTTTCCGTCTGGTAAAAAAACGTTTGACAAGTATGAGTGCAGACCGATTTAAGGTCGGCTCAATCCTATGCCGACATTCATATTAAAAAATATGCAGCTTACCACATGAGATTTCGAAATGATCTCGTAGTCAAGTCCTATACGCCCATAGTTCGATATAATTTCACTTACTTTTACTTACTTGGATACTTGTATGGCTCACTCACTGGTTTTGTGGGCCCCAGCATAACTTCAAATTTCACTGCGTTTTGCTTACTTAGCTATTGTGGCTCCCTAGAGTCCCGAGATCTGCCAGACCAATGTGCCCCAGGTTGTCACAGCCACAGACAGTCGCAATTCTTGTGAATCAAACGAAAATTTGCCACCATGCGACTAGTTTGATACCAGCACGATGGTGGATCCTGGTATTGGTTTACTCTTAGCTGGGCTACGCTCATTTTGCAACACAAAAAGACCCCGATCGATTAACATTTTCGAAACACAGTTTCGGTTGTGTGCTTAAGTCCAAATCATTTGCATAGGGATCGCAAGTGTCACATTTTATGTTACATAGCAAGACTAATAAGGATTCCCTAATGAAATTAGGCTTGTGAAGAAATTATCAGTGTTGGTATCAGAGGAAACTAAGACGATATCGCTTAAAGAACAGACGGTAAACCAAATACACTATAAACTAAAAACGTACTCGTTCTTAGCAATTTTTGCCATTCCTTGAGGAGGTAAGTCGAAACCTACGGGAAATACAAGTGAAATAAGCGGTCTGCTGCTGCTAGACGAATACCTTCCAAGTGAGCGGAGTAGGCCCAGCACGTAGCAGGTCAATTTAAGCAGATGGGCTGAAACCAACCTCATTGACAAGCCCTTTCCTAAACAAAAACAAGAATTATCACATACCTTTTAATTGCCCTACGTTTTCCTGATCCTCCAGTATTTCAACAATGGAGGCAACCGCACACGCAAGTGCATCTATCTAAAACTAGAAGGCTCGAAAAAAAAAAGAAAGAAAAAAGAAAAAAGAAAAAAACAAACTGTTGTATGATCACTACGGTATGGGAAAAACAAACATGTCTTCACATCAGAAAAAATCGCCTCTTTAAACCTTAAAAGGATAAAGGATAAAGCTCTCGGCGTTGATCAGTCCCTGAGAGATTCGACTGCATTGCACCATGCATTCGACTTCATTAAGCATCGTTTGGAGGTGATTGAAATATCCGCCACTTACAATAACTCCTGGTGGCCTACCGATGTATAGAGCCAGTGCTGCTATCCTCCCAGAGAAGTCCGGTACCAATTTTCCGACCCCGGAAGGATGGAAGGCATGGAAGAACATGGGCTCCGGGATCGATTCCATGTGTGTGTAGCAGTGGCGCCTCCAACCACTGTGCCACACGCACCTTCACCCTTAATCCTTAACCTTATGCAGTTAGAAATATCCCGTCCAATGCAAGACAAAAGGAAACAAGATTGGTTTCTATATGTTAGTAAACGACTTCATTGAAAAGAGACGCCGTGAAAAAACAGTAACCTGAGCGCTGACGATGGCATCTCGATAGTCAGGTAAATGTGCAGCAAGGTCAGAAAGCACTGTATTAAAACAGAAAGCAAACTGCTCTTGTACTGGGATTCCTGAAACCGTCAACAAACAAATTTATACGTTCCTAAGCAAAAGATAGCTACGCTATCATTAAGAGATAGTGGGCACATCAGTAAATTTTTCACTTGAATATTAATTTTCCAGCTGTAGTAAATTTGCTTTTATGGAAGCTGAAGATAACCAAAGGTGGTTGTTTCACACCCATCACCACAAATAGTCCCCAAAACTTTTGGATAGGGCGGAGACTTCTTCTCTCCAATAGGAAGATTTCACTGAAGCCATTCCTGGCACTTTTAACTCACAGCTGGAGTTTCTGATCGAAACATCGAAGCTATTTTCAGCTTCAGTGGTCTTGCTGGAAAACAGAGCTATTTCATCATTGTATAGTTCGACTTCCAAGAGTACCCCCTTGCTATGGTGAGGAACAAAATCATTAAGGTTGTAATGAAGAAGACTGAGTTACACAAAGAACCAACTGTCAGACTTATTCACAAGACCATCGTCAATCCATTTCATCTGTGGTACAATACCAAGCGCAGTTATCAGCAGTGGAACCAGTTCACTCGCAAACTGAAAAGGTAGAAAGCAAATTGGAGGGTCCAATGAGGTCGCTCTGTAAAACACCAGATGCAAGTTAGGTACTGTTATCATAAGAAAACGGAATTACTTTTCCATGTGAGTAAAGCAGGAAATTCCCAATGCCAATGAGTGTGGACCGAACATTGTGGTTCAAAGGTTGTGATTCGAGATCATCGGAAAGCCCACTCAGCAACAACCGTCTCAGATCGGTCAAGGTCGTTTTCTCAACCTAAACTCATCTAGTTACTTTCCTTTGACAAAGGTAGTCCTGAGAACACAACACTCGAAAAATCTTGAACACTATTAGCATTGTAATACTGGGAAAATAAGAAATGTGGAGAATGGAAACATTTTCATACGAAGCGAGTGTAAAGCTTAACTTGAAATGGAAATTGGTGTACAGTCGAACATGCTTAGTAACGAAAACCCATGATAACATAATGACCACTTCTAATACTAACCTTTGCCAAGCATATTGCGGAATATTGAATATTCGTGAAAACCAAGTCATCGATGTCTCTCATATGATCTAAAACAAATAGATAAAATCGGAAACACTATTAATAAAGCTGCTGACAAAGCTGTCTGTGTTTTTCGAGGAAGAGCAATTGTATACATAGAATTCGTCCGTGCAATAAGGACAAAGGGTAGAGCTCTCGGCGTTGATCAATTCCTAACAAATCCGTTTACCAATGCGCCATGCACTCGACTCTCGACTTCACTAAACATCGTTAGAGGTGATGGAATGCATATTTAGCCTTTACAATGACTCGCCATGGCCTACTGATGCATCGAGATAGTGCTGCTACACACCCAGACAAGTGTGGTACCAATTCGCCAACCTCGGTGTGATGAAGGAGTTGGTGGGCCTAGGGGCAGGGATCGATCCCATGTGTACTGCAGGGCGCCCTCTACCACTGCGCTACACGCGCCTATATTGTATATTACTAATATGTCCTGAAAATATTCAGCTGGGCAGGCACCCCACATATGACTAAGCATCTCATAACCACAAAGTGTGTGTCATGGAGGTCATAAATAATCAACTGAATGGAACTGCCCACTTAATATTGTGCGCTATTACAATAAAACGAAGGAGCCACACCCTTGCGAGCAAGCGAAAAGTATAAACAAAGAAACAGAATTGAGTTTATCAATAGAAGAACAACAAGTGATCAATCAATAATCAATACGCATAAAGACGAGACAAAAATATTTGACTGCCATTTCTGACACGGGTGTTTATGGAACCAAAGGCAACTTCAAGAAATCCCCAGAATTTTGTCCAACTCTTAGTGAACTAGATTGAACTAAATATAGAATACAGGTGAAATATACATAGCCACACAGATCGGGAAACACTGAGACAGACCAAACTGGGGGTAAAATTATCCACTATACAGTCAACAATGACGGTAAACAGAAATTAACGAAAAAGAGCTAAGAGGGAGGACTATTAGGTAAGAAAATATGACGATGAGTTACAAGACTTACAAAAGGCCGAAAGCACTCCTAGTGCGTAAAAGTGAAACCTAATACAGCATTTCCATGTTACTGTTTCGAGGCTTCTTAATTTTCTCAATATTCTTCGTTATAAGATCATAAAGTGTAGAGAAATGATTCCGCATCTCCAGAACGACCAATCTGAAAGAGTAAAAATCTAGGGATATACGTTTCGCACTAAGAGAAGAAACTTTTCACCTGACATTAATGAATTGCTTCTCGTCCATGTCAAGGATGGCTCTCCTGTAATCTTCTACATGGGGATACTTCGCGACCTAGACAGGAAGAAGTTTCAACAATAATGTGAAAAAGGTAAAAATCTCTTTCGACTTTGGAAACTTATAAAACACCCTATTTCAATTTGAGCAATGGATAATAAAGTGAAACAAAGCACAGACATCACCTTAGTGAGTAGCTTCGCTCGACTAGCAAAATATCTGCTCATTTGATCAAGGAATGACGCTGCTTCGCTTTCCACATTGCGAACCTATATTTATCAGGACTTTGACTTTGACTTAGGCCAGGTGATCGTTGATAGTTACCTCGCCTAGAGTTTCCTCTTGAATGGAAACTCCGAAGTTATTTCCATCTTCAATACGAGGGATTAACAAGGTTATCCACATCTTAACCTGCAACAAAGTAAGTCCTAAAGAACCATTCAGAAACGAGATCAGGTAATAAATTAGACGAAATTTCGCCTTAATACATCTTAAGCCGAAATAGGATGAAATTTACCTTGTTGACATTCTCTACAGCATCCCTTAATAGTGGACGAATCTGGTCCATAAGGTCAGCAAGTTGAGAATTACAGGGCACACTACCATTGATGAAACCATAGACAGGTATGCCTAAGAATGTGCCAATTTGAAAACCATATAACCAAAGCATGAACAACACCGACAATTATTCCAAACTTTAAAAAACGATGAAATATTTCTTGAACAATTAATATTAGAACGTTACCATTACCGTTATGGCATTCCCCATGAACCTCATCAAACTTTCTCTTTTTGACAACTGGTGCATCTTGATCCACCATAGAGCTCTAAACCTTGAAGTTATGTTCACAAACGCCATAAACTGCCTGAGTATACAAACTCGTACCGAATGGATAACGTGAGGCACTGGGATATTTAAATCTGGGTCCGGAATCATTTCTGGTAAGCGGGAGTACGAGAAACGATAAGTCTATAACAATAAACTTGCAGAAAAAACAAGCCATTAGAGAGTTTCCAAAAATCGACTTTCATTCAACTTCGGCATAAATAGTAATTTGCTGTTTTCATGATGACAGCATGAGCTGTTAGAAAATAAAAGATGAAGCTCTCAAGACCGATCAAATCCTGAGACCATACAGTCGATTTCATTAAGTATCGTTGGAGATGACTGAACCCATATCTAACCTTTACAATGATTCGCGACGGTCTCCGAATGTGTTCAGCCAGTGTTGCTATCCTCCCACACAAGTTTAGTACCAATGCCGACCCCGGAGAGATGTAGGGTTTGATGAGGCTGAGGAGCGGGGATCGAACCCGTATGTAATGCAGGACGTTTCCGACCCTGCACTACACACGCCCCTTAAGAAGTTGCTACTATACCATTTATTTAACCACAGAAGTTGACAACTCGGTGGATTTTAGACCTGAAAAACTCATGTTAACTGCAACCTAGTCAGTCAAACACCTTAAAAAAGCCAATGGGAAGCCACAACATCTCATTTTTAACTGCATTGTATCTAAAATAGCCTCCTCAACTACTTATCGTTCTCTATAAGTCTTCAACTGAATTTTCCACGCGGAGATCAACTGCACAGAGTTCACATGTATGGGTAATGAGCTACTCTGATGTAGAAATATGTCTGAGATATTCTGAAAGATCTCGTATGGTAACGAAGCATTTCCCCTTGCGGTTAATTTCTGAATTCTTGGAATTTACCTAGAATGCTTCGTGGGTTCTACGCGTCGAAGTTTTAAATTTCTGTGAGAGGACTACGACTTCCACATCAAAATATTCCCCGTTATGTCGCTGTGTCCCATACCTGTCTAGCTGAGTATTTGGTTTAACTAAACAGTTACCATATAGGTGTCCCGATAAAAGGAAACAGTGTGCTCAGCCTATATCACCTACATATTCGTCCTCGCACGCTTTACAAGAAAACAGGTAGTTCTTATCCGAACTCATGCATCATCGTTTCTACAGCTATGGCAAATTGTTCAATTTTTTATTTTTTACAAACAGTCGACAACATATTTGCAAAATTCCGGACGGTAGGTGACTGCGGTAGGGAACGAACGCGCTATTGTCCTTTCCGGTGATAGAACCAGCTGAGAGAGAGGCGAAACGAAAGACCCGCATGGTGTGGTGGTGAACGCGTTACTCCCCGGAAAGGACAATAGCGCGTTCGTTCCCCACCGCAGACAGCTGCGGTCCGGAGTTTTGCAAATATCTCAGCATTATAAGAGTTATATTTCGCAACATACCCTGCCATTAAAAAGAATAGGCAACAAATAAAAAGGTTGAGATGGTCATACAAGAGTTTACGAACTAGTTGAGGTTTAGAGAAATCGATGGTATTGCAAACACTGCTACCAATTTCTAGGAACCTGGGCTTCTCTGCTCGTGTTGTGAAGGTACTTGATCAACTGGGCTGCAGTTAACTTGACCTTCCTGTGGTCTGATCCGTCAAAACGTCAGCTTTTGTGGGTAAGTAAATGGTATACTAACAACTTCCTGCGTGTGTATCGAAAAAACAGCGAATTTTTGATCAATGCCGAGGTTAATAGAAAGTCGGTCTTGAAAATCAATCACTTTTTTCAATTTTTAAGCAAATACGAGGTTAGCAATAAGCTTTATTGAGCCAACGTTTCGATTGCTCCATCTTGTTCACAGCGGGAATAATCCAAGTCGATGGGCTACGGTTTGTCGACCTTACGATGTGGCAATTGTTGTCGCGCCGAGTCGAATGGGAATCCTCGTTCGAGCGGTGCTCCACTTCACTGGATTCAACTCGATGCGACTACGAACACCCACATAACAAGGATGACAACCTGTGCCTATGCAGTCGGACTAATTCGGTTCCGAAGAAGACGAAGACGTCGAAATGTTTGCTGAACAAAACTTACTATCAACCTCGTGTTTGCTCAATAATTCAGAAGTTCATTGGTTATTGGAGGTCACTTAAGACATGAGACCGAAGTCATGAAATAACAAATACCTTGAGAAGATTGTCATATTCTATAACCTTCTTTGGAAACTCTTCCATGACAATTCGTTCAGCTTCTTTAAATAGCTCCAATTTGTAGTCGTTAAACTGAAAGTCCGTTTTCTAGTGAAACAACAACCAATAGCACTATCGAGTCAAAGTGAACCAATATTAAGAAACGAATTCAATTAAACACGCACCGCCTTGCTGGTCTCAATTTTCGTCATTGTTGATTGTGTACCCAAATAACTGAACTGAAACTACCAGAAAAGTGAACATGACAAGATCACGAAATGGAATATTAAGAAGACGGATAATTAAAGATAATACGATAAAAGCATATAAAAGCTCAACAAAGTTCACTTGGATGATTCCAAAGGTCAACGAAAAACAATAAGACATGGTTTGAGATTTATTATGTGAGAGTATATCCACAGAATATTATGGAATGCGTTCATTTTTTCACTTTCATAATATCAACAGTAGTCTCATGACATTGTCTAAAGTTTAAATCAGAAGCACCCAAAACATATTTTCCAGGTTTTTTAAAATAGTCTAGACCCCGCCCTATTTTGACAATCCATCCATTGTTAAACCTGAAATGAAGCAATTCAACCACTTTACTAACATGGGAAGTACAACACTGATAAATACCTGATCTCCCTATCATGAATGGAAGCACTGAATTCCACTTTCAGAAGAACATTCACCTTCTCAAGGCTATCACGGAGCTCGTTAAATGCATCTTGATTATTCTTCGCTTCTGTTCCGGTCAATAAGTTTATATAGCGGATATTCGGTGCTCTGCTAACAACAAGCTCACAAAATTGAATGAAATTGAGGATCTAAACAAATACCAATAAAAGAAAGAAAATCAATATTTTCTAAAACCTCCACCAACCTGATGGTGGGAAATAATGTATGCATCCTGAACATGTACACCAGTTAAACCATCATCCAAACATTTTCCGAAAATTTTATCGTAACCATGACCCACACTATTTGCCGTTATCTTTCGCTGCTCTAAGAAGCCAACCTGAAAGAACGACGTTTACATTTCAATCCTATCATCTCCTCTATCTTTCACCATATGAAGAATGAAAACGTTTGACGAAAAAACAGTGTAAATCGTTGTATATTTTGAAAACTCCAGAATTATTTACAAACATGATAGGAGTATGGGTCTTAGATTCAAGCTCATCTTAGGACGATTTCCTGTCAGTCATAAAAAGCTGGTTCGACAAAGAATGACTTCTAGTTTGACTATTGGGAACAGACCTTGCTCAATCGCCATAAAGGATAAAGGATAAAGCTCTGGGCGTTGATCAATCCCTGAGAGATAGCCACACGACAGCATAAAACCCTACTCGACGGAATCAAGTTTGTGCCGGTCGCTTCGCTCGAAATACGGTTTCACGAAAAAAGAGAATTATGTTCAAAAGATGAAAACGCCACTTTGGAAATGTTATAAAACACACTGTCAAAAAACTTAAATCCTAACAGCCTCTATTTCAAATATCGGGAAAGCACTTTCGGCAAATGTGTTAACCATTCATGAACTGAGGAAAACACATATTGCAAGTCCCCACTCACAACGCGCGAAGATTTCGAAAAAGGCTGCATCGCTGAATCATTCAACAAATTCCATTTTCCTCGGAATTGTCACAGAGTGAACGGAAAATGACGAATTTTGAGCAAATATCCAACGTATGGGAGGGTTTGAAAAGCCTAAACATAACATCCATACTCGAAAACGCTGACACTATAAAGAAATTCCTCAAGCAACCAAGAACACCACTCCTTTTGCCAAGGCAAATTGTCACCAAACTTGTGTGTAAGAAGCTCCTTCTGGTCTAATGAATCTGTGGTGAAGAGGTATGAACCCTCTCGCAGAACTACACCAGGATTCCACTTTGAATCAATCCGACTAGCACTTACGGCATCCATGGACAGAAAATCCCCAAGTAATAAGCAAACCCAGTAACGGGGACATCGAGAAGTGAGAGATTCCAAAACAACTGGACGATATATGATGAAGAACCTACAGAAGGAAAGAGAACTTTGACATTTGCTTGCGCCTCCTTTTCACAATATTTAAATTCAAGTACCAACACATTGACCTAGACGTTTCAATACTGAGAAAGAAGTATAATGTTATAATATAGAAAAAAGATGCATTGAAAGCAAACTGAAACTTCACCGGAGTGCAAAATTGCGAACCTCAATCTTGGTAGCGGCTTTCAAGAGCTCCGCCCGTGATATGTACTGCGCTATCTGTTTATATAATGGACCTCTTCGACCATCCTCTAAAGACATTAACCTGAAAATCATTTCTCAACAAAAAAAAAGACTTGAAAGTGTCTGTCTCTACATGCAACGCGACTCCGACGCACTAAGACACAGTAGCATAGGTAAAAACCATTAAAGTCAAAAGATCTTTGTCAGTAACTTTTCTTTTTTAGGCTGCTAAGACGATTTCTCGTCGACGCTCCCAATTCGACACAAAAGCGATTAGGCACTTGGCACTTCGTGGCAAATGACACTACGGTGTTTCCCAATGCATCGTTTGCGTTGGCGGTCGCCGTCGTTACGTCAGAAACATTAAAACCTCGACTTTTGCTTTCAATCCTTTAAATACTAAAGTCCTTAAGAATTTAAAACCGACACTACACTTGAGAGCGACTCAATGAACTCTCTTAGAGATACCTTGTAGGCTCTCAACAACTTGAACACTCTCGTTGTAAAAAATTACCAGCAGTTACTGAAAAAACCCACTGGCAATGGAATGATAAAGATCGCACTAAAAATTTCAAACGGTCTTTTTTTCGCTTCGTTTTTGGTGCTTGAAAAAATCACCAACTCTTACTTGACCGCCTTGTCGAGTCGTTCAATCCCATGCATGTAGTGAGTCAGAGCGTCATTCGGCTTTCCATTTTTGTCGTAGTTCACGGCCTCAACGAGGAAGTTCTTTGCTTCTTCGATGAGTACGTCTTCTCTATTCATAGGAATGAAGAGACCTAAACAGCACCGCATGACGCCTCGAACTCAACGACATCTTCATCTTCTAGAAACCTTGCCATTCAGAGTCTGACGCAGAGCAAACCAGGAAGCAACAAAAAGCAACGTCCTTGTGCAAATTCAACAGGGAATGGCGAGATTACATGGCCTCCCAAGGGTTTGTAGACGTCGACAAAATGAGTTGCGTACGATGTTCTTAACTTCACGCCTCAGATTGAGTTTTACCTTATCGTCGTACATGGGCGGGTGTGGCGCAGTGGTTGGACGTGCCCTGCGATGCATATGACCTCGATTCCCCATGTCATTCATCTTTCCGGGATCGACAAATTGGTACCAGACTTATCTCGGAGGATAGCAGCACTTGCTGGATAAATCGGTAGACCATCGCGAGTCATTGTGTGGTTAATGAAGTCGAATGCATAGCGCATCCCTCAGGGATTGATCAACGCCTAGAGCTTTATCCTTTATCGATATACAATGACTTGAGTTGGCCTACCGATGTATCGAGTCAGTAATGCTATTCTCCCAGACAAATCTGGAACCAATCTGACGACCCCAGAGAGATTGAGGGTTCGATGATGCCGGAGTCGTGATCGAACTGAAGACCCAATGTACCTTGCAGGGAACCTCTAATCACTGCACCAAACGCTCCAGCTGCTATTCATAAACTCATGAAGGGAGAACCAGACTCACTTATTTAGTGCGTTAGCGTATTCCTCTGTATACTTGACATTTAGATTGAGATGTGGTATAAGTTGAGATATAAATGTAATAATGGAAGTGCTTTTCTGCTCCCGAGTTGCAAGTTAAGAGTGTGACATACCATCGAATTTACCGTTTGAAACTACTGTTGTGTAAATTTAGGTTAATCCATACCTCAGTGAAAATATGGGAGAAAACCGAATAGATGTTCCACTCGAGTTTCTTCCGTTCCACAGCTTCCATCCAAAACTCCAAGTTTTCGCTTGAGAAGAAGCAGCGTGGATTCCTTTTTCATATGTAGGACTCAAGAGCAAGAACACGGGGAGATACATGGCCCTGCTACGAGGCAACCCAGTGAATCTCGCTCGAACTGAAAGCCACAAATTCTGCGCAATTCCAGGAACCCATATTACAAGACCTAATAAGACCTACAGTAGTCGAAATATGTGTGTTATCTATTTCATTTTATTCAAGTCAATAACACGGCTGAGAAAAGGGAGGAACGAAGGACTCGCATGGTGTGGTCGTGAACGCCTTCGGAAAGGGTAATAGCAAGTTCGATTCCCACCGGAGACACCTGCGATCCGGAGTTTTTCATTTTATTTCTATACGAACCTTTATCACGCTTAGTGTTTTATCTATTATCCCAGCATTTCTCACATTCAATTCGTTTCCTCGCATCCACCATCCACAATAGTTGTTCAACTTTTACGTCTATCTTCGGTTGTTGCTTGAGGATTTCTATTTTATCGTCTTAGAATGCTGGTCAAGTCGATTCTCCGTAGAATCCTGAGATAGGCGGGCTAGGCGTTCTCACTTCGATTGCAGAGAGTTTTTCTTTTGGACAAGCTCGGCACCAATTTCCCGACCCCGGAAGGATGAGAGACTCGCTGTGCCTGGTACGAGATCGAACCAGTAACCGTTCAATCCACTTCCCTCGGAAGCGACGTCCACTCAGTGCGTGCGTTATCGCACCTGTTTTACATCGCGCTTCCCATGAGTTGATACCAACTCATGGCGGTCTATTTCTCATACCACCAAATGACCCTGTCCATTCTGATGTGATTTTCGCTGTAACTCCTTTTTTATTTGGTCTTTGATACCATTTGTTTTGTTTTCCGTCTACCCGAAGTTTTATCACGTATTCTGTCATGCTTTTGCAACATTTCGAACTCTTGTGTAAGGTGAAAGCAAACACTCGTCCACCATTATTTAGTCACAGTAGTATCAATACGTAGTAGTAGGTTTTATGACACGTATGGACTACATGACTGTTTTTACTATGACGGGACAAAAAGGTCCCGTTTATCCTACCCTTCATCTCAAATGATGTAAGTGCAGCTATAGAACGCTGCTTAAGAAGAGCGGGTCTAGAGAATTCGCTAAACGTAGTTGAAATGCCACTGAGTAATCTTAAGCGCCAGCTAGTTCGTAACCGCCAATATTACCGTCTATGTGCAACGCAAAATTGCATAATTTGCCCTAATGGTAGAGAGAGTGATTGCATGAGTTCGAGTACAGTTTATCTGATCTCCTGTAAGGCGTGCGGAGACGAATACATTGGCGAAACAGGCAGACGTCTTTGTGTCCGCATAAAAGAACACCTTGCCGGAAAACATAAACCAGATACCCCGCTAGGCACGCATAGGACCCAGAGACATAACGGGGAGAGCTTCGAAGTACGCGTCACGATCCTCGCGCAGGAATCAAGAACACGAGCGCGCAAAATTCTCGAGGCGTTCTGGATTAATTCCAGAAATCCGAAAACGAACCGTAGGGAGGAATGCCTCATTACCACACGTGATATAGGGCAGTATATAAACCTGTTATTCAGATGGGAGGGGCACATTACGCTTCCATGTGAATTCTGTGCGGTCGGTCTTCACTCAGTGGAAGACTCATAGAAAGCGATGAGTGTGCAGAGCTGTGTAAAATGTGATTGAAATCTTGGTTTAGCAACTCCCAAGTCCGACTTTCTATTAACCTCGGCATTGATTGAATATATCTTTCTACTTCTGTTCAGCAAGCACGAGGTGCTATTTTATTTCTTTATTTACGCACAAGCTGACGTTTCGGCGGATTTCGCCTTCCTCAGAGCCTGGAAGAGTCAAGTTGACAGCAATCCACTCGGCCAAACACCTCCATAACCAAACAGAGAAAACGCTAAACCAAGATTTCAATCACATTTAGCATGGCTCTGCACACTCACCGCTTTCTATGTCTTCCACTGAGTATGTCGCGTGAAGACCGACCGCACAGAATTCACATGGAAGCGTAATGTGCTCCTCCCATCAGAATAACAAGTTTATATACTGTCCAATATCACGCGTGATAACAAGGCATTCCTCCCTGCGGTTCATTTTCGGATTCTTGGAATTTATCCAGAATGCCTCTAGAGTTTTGCGCGCTTGTGTTCTCGATTCTTGCACGAGGATCGTAACCCTTACTTCAAAATCTTCTTCTTTATGTTTCTGCGTGCTATGCGTACCTAGTGGAGTACTTAGCTTACGTTTGCCGGCTAGGTGTCCTTTTATACGTACGCAGAGTGGTCTACCCGTTTCGCCAACGTATTCGTCCCTGCACGCTTTACAAGAGATCAGGTAGACTGTACCCGAACTCATGCAGTCACCGTCTCTACCATTGGGGCAAATTATGCAATTTTGCGTTGCACATAGACGGTCGTATAGGCGGTTACGAACTAGCTGGCGCCTTAGATTATTCGGTGGTATTTCGATTATCGTTACCGAATTCTCTAGACTGGCCCTTCTTAAACAGCGTTTTATAGCTGCACTTACTTCATTTGAAATAAAGGGCAATATAAACGGGACCTTGTTGTCGCTAGAGTTATCGTTGGGGTACCTGTGGTTTCCTCTACACCTATTTGGAGCTACGGTTTCGTAGTCATTAAAAATGGCTATTTGCCGCGCCAAGTTCCGGGACTCCTCTCTCTGCTGTCTCCCTGTGCACACGCTGGTAGCTGTTCGATACATGTTTCTCACAAGCGCCCTTTTCGTGTGAAAGTGATGAGAGGAGAGGTAATGAACTATGATGTTTTTACTACTTGGCTTTTCTTTCTTGGTTTAGCGTTTTCTCTGTTTGGTTATGAAGGTGTTTGGCCGAATAGGTTGCTGTCAACTTGACCTTTCCAGGCTCTGAGGAAGGCGAAATCCGCCGAAACGTCAGCTTTTACGTAAATAAAGAAATAAAATAGCACCTCGTGTTTGCTGAACAAAAGTGGAAAGAACTGTTTTTACTATGTCCGTTCGTTCCAAACGATAAGCCCTAAGCAAAGTAATTTGCTATTTTCTTGATAATCACACACGAGGTTGTTATCATACAGTGCTTATCCACAGCTACAAACGTTTTTGCGGATTCCGTCTTCTTCAGAGCTTGGAAAGGTCAACTTAACCGCAACCTAGTCCGCCAAATACCTCCACACCTTCAGGAGGAAAACTGTGATACTTAATTTCCAGTCTCACTGAGCATAAAACAGCTTTTCCACACACTCACTGCTCTCTATGAGTCCTCTACTGAGTATTCAAAATGGAGACCAGCTGTGGAGAGTTCACACGAGTGGGTAATGCGAGCATTCGCCCTTGAGGTTCATTTTGGGTTCTTGGAATTTATTCTGAATGCTTCGAGTGTTTTACGCGTTAATTTTTTGGTCTTCTCTGCTTCTATTAGTGACTTCTACTTCAAAATCTTCCGCGTTATGCCGTCGTGTCCTATACGTGCCTAGTGGAGTGTTCTGTCTAACTTTAAGGTACTCAACTAGTTGTCCTTTTAAACGGACGCAGAGTGGTTTCTAGTCGTTTCACCAGCGTATTCGTCCTCGCGGAATTTACAAGATCAGCTGCACAATACCCGAACTACTGCAACAATCACCATATCTACCGTAACGGCGTATTATGCAATTCTATGTCATCCACAGGTGGTCACACAGGGTGTTACGGACTAGTTGGCGTCTTAGAATGTTCGGTGATGTTTGAAACACTGATACCGCATTCTGTAGACCAACCTTTTTTAAGGAACGTTTTATAGCTTCATTTACTTCATTAGAAATTGAGGGAAAGATAAACAGGACCTTTTTCTTGCTAGACATATTGTTTCGGGGCGCAGTTCTTAGTCTACACCTATCACCGAGGAGCTGTCGTTTCGTTGTCATTGGAAGTGCCTTTTTACCACGCAGTTTTTTGCCAATTACCAAAGTGTTTTAAAACTCTACCAAGTAATAAAAAAGAACCGTTCTTTGTCGCCATGACGACATATTTTTTAAAGCCTATCTCGTTTTTTAAAAAGAGGGCGCACGTAGTGCCATGATCGGAAGTGCCTGCAACACACACGTGGAATCGATCCCTGCGCCTATGGCCCACCAAGCCTTCCATCCCTCCGGGGTCGGAAAATTGGTACCAGACTTGTACGGGAGGTTAGCAGCATTGGCTCGATACATCGGTAAACCACCGCGAGTCATTGTAAAGGCCAGATATGCATTCAATCACCTCCGAACGATGCTTAATGAAGTTGAATGCATTTCGCATCCCTCAGGGATTGTTCAACGTCGAGAGCTTTATCCTTGTTTACTTACTTATCTCGTTTTTATTTAAATTTTACTTAGTTCAAATGTCCAAAAGTTGAAAGAAAAATTTTAAAGCCTCCGAACGAAGCGCAGCTGCAGCAGCAAACAGGTGTACCATTGTGGGAGACCGTAGTGTTGTGCTGGATGAAATTCGCTTGTTCAGTCGTTCTTTACTTCAAATTATGGGTCTCGACGAAGACATTAAGCTTTATAGGCTCAGAGTAAGCAGTTTCACGCTGCTGAAACAATAAAGGCTGGTCTTATTCGCAAAGAACTACGGATTCTAACGATTTTTCTTCACTAGATGAAGCTCACTAAGAGCTCACATATGTTTGTTCCATATTGTTAAACCGAGTTATTTCAAGAAAAAAGCAGAATTAAACTGCTTAGGAAGTAAGAGGAACGCGAAAGGAGTTTCTAGCAGGTTTTGCAATTGAAGCGTGGGTCGAAGAGGATGAAACCCTAACAAAACCTGAATGGTATAGCGCTGCTCAAGTGGAAAGATAAACGGCATGATATCCGTGACAATGACGCGGTTGTCGCATGCTACAACCACGAGAACTCTGCATAAACACAAGCGTCCAGATGGTGTTAAAAAATTGCTGGTTGTAATGTATGAAAAAGTGATAGTTGTAGACCTTTTATGTCGTCTCCATTGTAAATTCTTATCAGTTTTACAAGTTACATCACACATTGTCAGATTCCAACACTTATTATATTCGATTCGTCTCTTCACGTCCATCATCCATGAAGGCATTCCGTTTTTGCGCTCGGCTTTGACTTCGGCTAGAAGTTTTTTGCTCATCTAAATGTTGTTGAATTCTGGTCGAGTCGATTCTCCCTAAACTCCTGGTGAAGCCATGCTAGGGCGTTCCCAAATCTTCATCACAAATCATCGTCTCCAGCTTTTGTGGATTGGAGGTAATAAGCTGATCCCACATAAGTCTGGTACCAAAATTCCGACTCCGGTTAATTGAGGTGCTTGGTTGGCCCATTTCGCGTATTGGACGGCATCACTATCACTACGATGGCTATTGTAAATAGTCAAAGAAAAGTGCGCACTAATAAGTCTGTTTGAACGAGATATCTATGGCACAGATGGAATGTTGTGATAATAAGAGTGGAAACAGGCTCATAAAACCTATACCGGTTACAGGCGAACAGTCTAGACGAAGCCGAGTATACTACTACGATATAGATCTACAGAAGTTTCGCCAGTGGTTCATAATCTCATTCTAGCGAAAAATCCATGCTTCTTTCAGTTTCAAGTATTGCAGAGATGCCTCTGCACCATTTTCTACAGCAACGGTCTAAGTTGTGGGAACTCTATTCACGATGACCTCTTGCCAATAGAATAAACTCGTTCGAAAATCAGATTTTTGCAAATTATTAAGTGTAGTGAGTAGCATTCAAGTTCTGATTAAGGACAAAACATTTTGTTTGAATAGGCTACCGTAACCAATGTGTGTTCCAACTCACTGCGGACGGTCTGCCAGCCGTGAGCGGAGATGTACTTGCGTCGCACTATAGGTGTTGAGAAAGAATCTATCACGCTTATTGACGAATATCCTAGTCATGATAAGGGATATGTGTAATTGGCCCGTTCAGTTTGCTTGTTTCACATGATGTGCGGGCTCTTCACGAAAATTTTCCTATGGCGTCTGTCAAAAGCATGAATGAACGTCAAAAGAAAGTGCAAACCCATCCATTCTGCTGATGTGGCTCTTCATGATGGCACCGACTAGAACCCAACGGCGCACCACTCTAATAAAGTATCTTCACTGGGCGATTGATTGCCTTTTTGCAGGACGGTTGTTAATAAACTAATTAACCGCTGATAATAGCTTATTTTCCGTTGACAATCCATCCTGCTATAGTAGGCATAGTAAGCTGGCACAAAGTGGGATAGCACTTTTATACTCAAATTCTGTTCAATTTTGGTGGTGATAATCAATGTACATTCTTTCTTTCGTTTAGTAACTGAGAATGTTGGGAAGCCCTGGTCACTATCTCCACCCATCAGCTGGGCTAATTAAGTATTCTGATGAATAAGAATCAGTACTGTCTTCCATTGAATAAAAGGATCTATAGAGCTTTCAGCATTGATCAATCCTTAAGAGATGCTCCATGCATTCGACTTCATTAAGCATCGTTTGGAGGTGATTGAATGCATATTTGGCCTTTACAATGACTCGCGGTGGCCTACCGATGTATCGAGCCAGTGCTGTTATCTAAGCAGACAAGTCTGGTACTAATTTGCCGAACCCGGATGGATGGGAAGGCTTGGTGGGCAATGGGCATGGGGTCGATTCCACATGTGTGTTGAAGGGCGCCTCCAACCACTGCGCTACACGTGCCAGCCCTGTAGATGAGCTTTGGATAAATCTCTTGCAGTGAATATGTACCAACTGTTACCATCATGACAGCCGCTGTATGCGCTGCTGAAATTTGGAAGTGACGACATTATCCAGGAATAGCGCCAGAGCAGGAGTATGCTCTATGACGGTGGTTAAATACACTTTACACAGAAGATCATCCGACAGGGTATTATGTCTGACAACTATAATGATGCTGAGATATTTGCAAAACTCCGGACCGCAGGTGTCTGCGGTGGGGAAGGAACACGCTATCACCCTTTCTGGCGGCTAACCCGTTCACCACCACACTATGCGGGTCCTTCGTTTCGCCTGTTTCTCAGCTAGTTGTCTACCGATCAGTGCCATCAGCAATAACCCATCAACGGTATTGATCTGGGGAGCCCAAATCGAATCTCAACTGACATCTGACACTTCTGAACTGGGTTTGAAAGCATTATCCTATCAGATATCATCTCTGGACTTTGGTTTTTCTATCTGCTTTAGTTCGTCGGTAATTGCTTGTGGAACGTCGTCCATCAAATGCATCCTGAAGGATTCATCGACTTCTTTTGCGCTTTGCAATCACGAAAGCTCGAGATATTGGAGGTATCGACGCGCTGCCATTTGTTGGAAGTACGTCAGAGATTTTAATGTGCAATATTTGTAGTGCAGAAGAGCACCGTATTTCAATAAAGCTCTAGTTCTGTAAGGAAATTTTCGATATCACCGATATTGTGGGAAAGTACGCTCACAGAATATCCATTTATTTTATCCAACAATTACGATTCTTTTCGAGAATTGGAACGAGTATTAAACAAACTAAACGTCATGAACTTAAGTTTCCAGGATTTTTTAAGTTTTATGCATTACAAAAGGATCTGCAATTAGCTGATTAGTAGCCGAGAGCAAGGCTTGTCTGGCCAAAAACGTGGGTATCGAGCAAGAGACCATGCTCGCGTGAGCTACGTGATTATCACACTACAAGTTTTCTTGCTAACAATCCCCTAAAAAACCAGCTTGAGCCAGGTTGTATTGCAGATCAGAATGAAATTTAAGGTGATTTCATGTTAGAGCATAGCGAAAAGGTTAAATTCGCTCTGCAGAAGGGCTACCAAAATGGAAACATGAATGGGGCAGGATAACAAATTCACGCTGGTTTACTGTCTAAATTGACTTTTTGGTCCACATCTGTGGTTGGTCCTTTTTTGACATAGACTCAGATGCATGAAATCCAGATAAAGAATAAAACGATAAGTTGTTCGGAGTTGGTCAATCCCTGTGGAATCCGCTATGCATCCGTCTTCATTGAACATCGTTACAGGTGAATGAATGCATATCTTGCCCATGCAATAACTTGCGGTAGACTATCGATGTATTGAGTCGAGTCAGTTTAGCTATCCTTCCAGACAAGTTTGGTGCCAATTTATCGATCCCAGAGGCATGAAGAGGTTGACAAGCCCAAGACACGGGTAGACCGAGCAACGACCATATGTGTTGCACATTGCACCTCAAACCACTGCGCTGTATGCTCCCCGAAACTCAGATAGATCCGAAAAACAGATTTCCTCGGTGATGAAAGCTGTGTTATCGTGCACGACTGAGTAGTACATGATTATGTTACAGCTTTTAAATCCTGGCTGGTACTTTTTACTTAAAAGTCTGTTCCACTGTGTTTTCCGCGCTCTAAAAAGCAAGCACAAAATCTCTAATTTTAAATTTGATGAGAATCTTCACTTAAAGAGAAAGACTACATAAATTTTCTGGAAAACTTTCACTTATTTAGGAGTTTTCTTTTATGCGTAAATCTAGCAATGAGTACAAATCAGTTCAGGACTATTCATGGGATTAGAGTGTGTGAGAGTTTGCGTCCTGGTAAGCAACAGTTCGGTTATGATAAAGGACTCGACCGACGTATTAGATATCGGAACTGGACGTCTTCGACTGCGAGAAAAAAGAACGAATATTCTTCTATCTCCAAATATTTTCGTCTATGCTAGAACCATTAGTTTCCACGGGATTGAAACCGTAACGTGATCTCGACATCAGAATTCCGATAAAGGTAGAAATAAAAGAGTTACAGTAATCGAAAGTAAAGCGACTCTGTGCAAACGAACTATCTTTAAAATTTTAAATCATTTCTCCATGTGAATAGCACATTTTCGGTCTCACTCCTGGAAAACAAAAGTGACTCTCAAAAGGCGAAGTAGCCCAAACGTCAGCCATCGAAAATCGAAGATACATGTTAATAATCGCATGTCGGCTCATCAGAGAAACTTTTGTTTCAACAAAATAACTTATCCACTAATGTCGATAGTTTAAAGTCAATCTTTCGGATTATAGTGGAATCATCACTGAATTGACAGCACACCAATCCTGAGGATCAGTAAACTCGCCACTGAGTAGAATTCAGTGGAGCGTTCTAACAAATACAGCGGCCAAATTACATTTATTAAGTTTTCGCATTTAAGGACGCGCCATAATATTGTAACACACTAACGCGCTTGTTTGTGGAGCAACTTATAGTTAACCCGGTGTTCATTTCATTGAAGAGCTCTCAAAGCCTCAGTTTCGGTTGTCATTAGACGTGGAATTTTCAAGCTTAATAGTCACTGAAGCTCGAGTTAAAGAGTGGCGTAGAAGGGTGAAAAATGATTACTGCACCGATCCTTTAGGGTCTTCCAAAAATCGTTTTCAAAAACGTCACACGTTTGGAAGTGATTCTGAATTTTCACTGAGGAAATCATCGCTGAACAGTTCAGTCGACAATATTCTCTCGTGCTGAGAAACCCTTCTCAGAGTTAGCGATCAAAGCTTCATGTCCGTCGAATGATCGCACATACGTCCCGTAAGCCTGTATTTTCGAGCGTCACTGCATTATGTCGTTTTCTATACCGAACTAAAATGAACAATTTCCCAAATATGACAAACAAAACAATTTTAATAAAATCTAGTCGTCGTTCCCTGAGCGGGTTGGATCCCTTCTTTGTTAGGATAGGGGTTGAAACAAATTCGATGGTTATGGTGAAAGTCTACGACTAATTTTAACCGAAAAGACTTTGAAGGGAAAGGCGATTTTGAAGTGGCAGTCACGATCGTTGCGCAGGTATCAAAAACATCAGCGGGAAATCCTCTTATGAAAGCTTTGGATAACTTTAAGAAATCCAAAAATAAGTCGAAAAGATGGTTTCTTCACAATCACGAGTGAATTGGTACCGCACCTGAGACCGATTTTTTAATCGGAATGGGTACCATCGATCATCCTATGTTAACAGCACGAGCGTACTTCTACTCTTTGGAAAGCGTGGACAGAAGGAAAAACGATGAGCGCTTTTTAGCGCAGTAAAGTTCGTCTACAACCTTTGCGTTAAGAATGTGGAGTGTTCAACTATGCAATAATATTTTCTATATCAGTCCGTATTCGTACATTCGTCTTTGTGCGATCCCGTCTCAGTACGACAACGAAGGCGCCACATCAAGATAACAAACAACTGTGGACCACTGACACGGATAATCGGCCCTGATGAAGACAAAGACGTCGAAACGTTAGCCCAAATAAATCTATTTGTCAAACTCATGTAAGCTCAACAATTTAAATATATGCAGTAATGTGTTTCGTCTCCAGGATCTGAAAAAGAGGAACTCAAAGGAGAATGAAACGTTAGCCATAGGACGCTTACTGGCATCCTCGCATTGATATATCAAGAATGGTTCGCAACGATTTCTAACTATTCATTGTAGAAAGTACATCGCCAGTGCTTCTCTGAGTCAGAAGTTCGTGTTGCTTTTGGATAATGGCGCTCCGACCTGACCACGCCCATTCTTCAGATTTCACATCTGTGACATCACATCGCCAGATGTTTTTCGCGCTGTCGAGTATTGATATTCTAATTGGTTTTAGTGTTCTTCAATATGTGAGCTCAAAGCATGGTCGGGTAAGTTTTATTCCTTTGTCAGTTTCCTGTTTTTATTCAAGCGATCGGCATCAAAAGTTTTTCATAGCAGCATCCGTTCCCGCAGTCTTCTCTAATGTTGTGTATTACGTGGATACTTCGACGGTTGCTCTTCACATGTCGTGCGATCGTAGCAGTTCTATCTTTGTTTCGTTTTATTTCCGCATCATTCTTGGAGCTGTCGTAGGCGGTTCTCAGCGATAGCCATCATAGTCCCATTGTATTCGACGGCGACTTGAAGATCTGATGTCTTCTCTCCTCACATGCAGATTCAACACTTGTGCGAAGCGAATTTCCACGTAGTAGTGATAAGATTGTTCTACGGCGTTCTATGGTTCTCTTCAAAGGCACTCGCTGACCAGTGCGGAGAAAATAGAGCTCTCCTGCCGCTTTGCGTCTAGCTATCCTTCAGGAAGACAAATTGAAGAAATCGCTTGACGGAAACTGAGTTAAGTCAACCGAGCGACCAAGAACTTGACACTGTCCAATCCGAATCCTGGTGATGTTGATTAAAAAGCAAAAACGATATTTTTCAGGCGATGAAGTTCTATGAGAAAACAGGCGAAATTTCCGGCAACATGGAAAGGTAGGTATGCCGACTCGCCGGCCTTTGTTTCACTTTCATCCTCTACAGTGCATGCAAATCCAGTTATTGCAAGCAATCTCTGAGCTTTTGAAAACAATGAGTTCCTCATTTTTTCTCCTCGATCATCCTCATATGTTTATTTTTTCTTCTTAGTCATTTTCATATTTCGTTATTGCATCGCTTTATTATATACAACTTAGATACAACTGAAGATAAAAACAATACAACTTAGAGACGTACGAAAAGCAAGTCTAATGGGAGAGGAAGGAAAGCACTCAAAATTAGTATTATTCAAGTGCTTTTGTTTATTTCAATGGTCGTGATTTGAATAAAATTGTGAGTGTTGAAATTCAAAACAAGAATTTATGATTTCAGATTCAAATTACTGTGTATTGATGTGAGCCAAGAAGCCAGGAAAGCTAACATTCACTGTTTATGGGTTGTTTGTTCTTGGGCATCTGAAGTGCTTCAGTAGAGTCTATGGCCTATTTCATAGATGGAGTGGGAGCATTGGATAACGCGAGACGAAATAATGGGGCTGGCGTGGAAGTTCATGTAAGAAAGAAACAGGAAACTTGTATGATGAAGTTATTCGGCCTTAGCTGACATTTCGTTATCAAAAGTGTGTAGTGAATAGGCTGTTCGACGCTCATTCCATGCTATTTCTTTCTATCACTTTCGTTCATATCTGTCATCTTCATATCATCATTCTCGCCAACATCTGTAAATTGAATGATATAAGCACCATAATGAGGATATATGGGCGCTTCATTAGTTTGAAATTAAAACACTATGAATAAGGAAGTGAGGAAGGTGACCCGCCGATTTGCTTCAGATTAAATAGATGGTTGCTCCTCTGTCGGCGAAATCAACTCCCTGAGGATTCGCTTTCGCTTTACGAGAGCGAGCAGTTCATCTTCGAGATGGATACGATTGTCTGCAGCAAACATCCAAGTTGTCTTCAGGGATTCTTTACCCTTCCGTTGCATCTCGTTATTCTTTTACTTTTCATGCAACTCTAACACACTTCAAATCGAATTGAGCTATATTCGCCGCTCTAAATGTATTCCTCATCTTGACAATGTCTCTCATGAGGAAATCGGATGTGTTCGTAACTGAATGTTTAATGAAGCGTGCGATAAATACAAGCCCAACGATGCTGAAATATAATTTAGGTTCAGAACCATAGGTGGGCTTTCAACCGGCGATTACGCTTGCCGGAAGCTCAACTCTGCTTAATTAGATTCTATTCCGATTTGTGCTCCCCAGATCATTCCCCTTGACGGGTAATTGCTGATAGTATCGATGGAGTAAAAAATTACCTGAGAGCAAGGCAAAGCAGTGTCCTCGGTTGGTGTGGCAGACAGCACGTGAACCCTCAGCAAGGGTAGTGGCGAATTCGAAGCCCACCGCAGGTTCCGAGTTTTGCTCATATCTCAGCATCCTTAACAGCGTGCATGGTGTAGTGGTGGAAGGGGCCCTGAAACACGCATAGGGCATCGATCGCCGCGCTTGTGGCTCACCAAGCTTTCCATCCCTTCGGGGTCGGCAAATTGGTACCAGAGTTTTTTAGGAGGATAGCAGCACTGGTTTGATAGATCGGTAGACCACTGCAAGTCATTTTAAAGGCCAGATATGCATTCAATCACCTCCAACGACACTTAATGAAGTCGAATGGATGGCGCAACCTCAGGGATTGATCAACTCCGATAGCTTTATCCTTTTTTTATGTGGACCAGTGCAATGGAAAGATAACCGCTAACTCATCGTCCATCGCCTGTCATGGCGTGTCGCCATGAACACTGCGAAACAATTTGTGCTTAGGAGAAACGAAACTGACATTAGCCAATAGACAAATACGAATTTGAAAAGATTTCATGACCAAGGTCTTTCTTCAGGACTTTTATGATTCTGCAATCGATTGTTACAGTTGGCATGATAATATAAAGTTTTACCAGCTTGGAAATCGTTCTACTAAAATTTCTTGGTGGTCTATGGAAAACATGGCAGATGTAGCTCGTATTCCTCTAGTAGTTGGATCGAAATCTGATAGAGAAGAGGCCTTTAGTCCAGTAATGTTAAGAAACACTCCAGACACTCGTACCATTGTCTTCCCTGGATGATCCAGTCGAAGAGCTTCATTCCGTAGGAGACAGTTTTTAGGAAACAATGATGCTGCTCGAATGCAGTAATGAGCCTGCAGTAGTACGGGGTCTTCCGTTTACATAAAAAAAAGTGTTCGGAAACTAGGAAACTTGCTTACGGTGTAGCAGAAAACATTTCTGTCGGTCGATCGACGAAGTATCAGATTCATTTTCAGTGGTTCCAATGATTATAATAAGAAGTATGAGAAGAATATCAGTGAGCTGCTCGACAGGTTGATAGCCAGTCATGACAGGAGAATTCGCCCGAATTACGGAGGTATATATGCATTTTTCGTACTCAACACTACGTCGTTTCCGATGTATACTGAGAATTGATAAAAAGTGAGTAGGTGTTAAAGTGATACAAAGTAAATGAAGGAAGTGAGAAAATATGAAAGTCCGCAAACTAAAAGTCATGGAAAAAAATGTCTAAATAGAGGGCGCGTATAGCGCAGTGGTATAAACTCCCTGCAATACACTTAGGTTCAATCGCGCACCCCGGGCTTAGCGAGCCATTTATTCGTCCGGGGTCTACAAACTGGTACCGGACTTTTCTGTGAGGGTGGAAGCACTGCCTCGACACATCGTTAGGCTACTCCGAGTCATTGTATAAGCTAGATTTGCATTCCATCACCTCTAACGATGCTTAATGAAATCGAATGTATGGCACACCAATTAGGGATTGATCACCGCCGAGAACTTTATCCTTTATTTATCCTTCTAAGTAGAGCTCTGGAGGCGGGGAGGTGGGGGTAGCGCAGTAGTTAGTGATGCAGTCCATCACATCATAAAGCAAGGTGCGGCTTCAACAGCAGCTTCACGCTCCTCAACGTTCGCCTCCAACCAACCTGGAAGCGCCTTACATGGCTATCCTCATGATTGCAAGGAAAATCGACCGAACGATATTCATAAAAAAGAAGAAGTCTTCAAGTACAGCCCAAACAACACGCGAGGTGTTCGGAGACTTTGGTGTACGATAAATACGAAGAAAACGAACCGAGTACAAGAAGTGCTGAAATCTACAAAATAGATATGATAACGGGTCGTATGATATAGACAAATGACATTCTTACGGTCTTTATATCCCAACCGTCCTTTATAGAAAGTTCGTATTTATTGCAAAGCGACCCTAATCTTAGCCAACTAGTTGCAACGGATTCGTACTGCAACACCGAATCAGGCCTATATTCGATTGAAACTGCAGAACTGCACCGATGTTTTGGTGAGATGGATTACACGGAAGAGAATTTTCACCCCTTCACCCGGAAAGGATTTCACCGCTATACATCTAGCAACGGGTGGATCGAGTCCAACACAGCACAACGGAAGAATTCACCTTATATTGAAACAAATCTAAATGGGAGAAAATGAACGAAATGAGTAGGCTTAAAGTACTCAGCAAAGTTGTACAAGGGCAAGGAATGTGCCGCTTGTCGATTCCACAAATTATCTCATTCGAAGACTGGAGAAAATCATATGGGTTGTTTCCATTGACAAGTCATTGCGTTCTCCTGAAGCGTCATCTGGCTCCAAAATTTCCATCTCCGTCTGGCAACTGTTGGTAATTAAGTGCTCCATTACATAATTTCGGAAGACGAGCATTTGGGCTAGACGTGTCAGTCTATGGGAACGGCATCGTCAGAGCAATGGCCAACTGCATTCTGCCGGATGCCGAATGGAACTCAGACCTACATCCAATCCGCTTTCGGAGTTGTTCACTACTTTCTCTCCGAGAAGTATTAAACCTAGACGATTTCATAGAATTCATTTTTGTTGTCCAAAACCACTTGGTAATGTGCCCCATAAATGGTTTGAATGAATAGATATATTACAAACATAATATAGAAAAACCATAAGCAGGTGTTTTAGGGCCGCCAATTGAAGTGAACATCACAGCACACATCACAACAATCAGTTCGATTACGGAAGTGTCAATGGTAAGCGGCTAGGAGTTGCAAGATGTTCAAAGCAAATTTTGCAAACCCATCCTAATTCGCGATATGACGTCAGTTACCCTACCAAGTCTTCAAAAATTCTTAATTTTGGAAATTTCCAGCGGAGCTTGTTTTGTAAAGACAGATGTTTTCTGGAAAGTTTTCGCTCTTGGAGGTTTTCCTCAATAGCACGTAATTAACGCCACGGGCAATAGTGACAAGCTTATACAATAAGAAGCATTGTGTGGTGGCCATTCCAAAAATGTGACATGCTATTACAGTAAAATCACTTTATTGACGTAGATATATTGCTCATTTCGATGTATTTTAAAATCTGAGGTTTTCACAGTTTATTCCAGCTCTTTCACACTTTCGATTTAAACACGTACGCAGATCTGGAGATGTTCCCACCATCACCTATCACAATTCTGTTTGTGCAGCTTTCTATAAATGACAAATTGAATGCCTTGATTCTGCATGTGTTCCCTACATGGGCGAAATGAGACCCTCTCTCTGACACCTAGACGGGGTATCAGAATGCAAGTTCTTTCTAGGTATTTCTAGATTAATGGCAATACCTATGGAAAATTTCGACGAGCAGTCTGATCGTGTGCAGTTTTTGTTGTCCATCTGAAGATGTGTTCTCGGCAACAGATGAGCAAACAGTTATTTGTTTGTTGGAAAAGCTTGAGACCAAGAAGGACTTTACTATTCTATGCTTTTCTGGCGGCTTTCGATTATCTCCAGCTCACGAAGCGCAATTTCTTCGTCGAGGGTCGTAAGTCTAACAGTGCGTGAAGAAACGATCGGACAAACGGGATTCCGTCAAGCAAAACACCTTGGTGCTCCACAATTTTTCGCTGTTCTTTACGGTTGCCTCTTTCCATGGTAATCGTACCTATATGGAATAAAGGGACTTGAAAAATACCAGTATTTACTTCATATATGCGGTACTCCAGATAGCTGTACCGCAACAATGCTTGTAGGATGGTCGAGTTGTTGCTTTCGCCTCACATAAGAGTTTGAAATATTGCAAAAGCTTAACGGGATGGATGGTAGAACTTAAAAGATAAGTAAGAAACAATAATCAATAATAGAACGAACAAGTGCAGAGCAAAATGAATTAGAGCCGCAACTAAAACGAGAAGGACGGGTCATTTGATGGTGCGACAAATAAACCGGCTTGACTTGATATCACATCTTAGCGAGTGCTTCGGATGCGTTAACATAAGGAGTCAACGTTCCGATTTAAGCATTATTTAGTTGCATGCTAAACTTCGTTAATTGTCTTGGTGTGAACACTCGTTCAGGACTATACCCTCGATCTATATTTACGCCAGATATGGAAAGACCCGCGGCTTGCGTGGGAAAGCGACGTGCAGTCATCGCTGACTATAGGTGAGTTTTTTATGCCTGATTTACTTAACGTTATTTTTGGCTTAGTCATCCTATGGCTATAATATTCTGAAAAATAAATAGACTTTGGAGAAGGAACAATTGAGAAGCAGCTGGATACCGAATATTTCCTATGTGAACTCAGAGTTCGCTGATAAGCTTAAAACAACTGCTCTACTCAGAAAATGGTTTTGGGTCTACTCACGATAGGACTCGCAGTCTCCTACCTGTTTGTTGTGCTTAATATGGACAGGTCGTTCGCATGGTCTCAGAAGTGTTTGTGTTCCTGTTTGCGATTCGTCCATCGAATTAACTCGGATCTCCGTTTTATTTGATCTGTTACGAATTATTGAGCGCTAATTCAATATTTTTGTTCGTTTAGGGGCGTGTAGGTACATTCTCGGATGGCCTTGTACGCAGCACAGCACACGGCCTTGAATGCATTACATCACATCTGTTTCCGCTGCGCTTCGTGCACTTTAGTATTAATTTATGGCATTCAGCAGTTCTCATGATTACGTGGTAGCTGTGTCTAAAATAAAAAATTCGTTTCTTTCTGTCTACACTTGAGATATTAATGCTAATAAGGCAGCAATGGCGATAACTTTGCATTACGAAGTCCACCTTTTACCCTGGCATCGCCCGTACCATCAGTCGTCCCGTTAATGGTCAGGTGACTCGAGTAGGTACCAATAAATTTTCCATTTATTCCTGTTGCGTGCAAGGGTATCTGAATTGGTTTTGCTCGCTCCAGAAACTCGCTGAGCATCATATTTTCTTTCAGAGTTTTGTGAACAACACTGACCATCTGAACGGTGGTCTTCCAGTTGTGCCTCTGATATCCCGAGGAATCGATTCGCTAACGGCTCTTGTCCATTGGTTACCGTTCAGGCCAGTTGCTTGCCTGACCCAGATTATTTTCGCCAATTTGGCATATAGAAGGGCGTATTTGATTTTTGATTGCTAACCAAGGTTCGGATCCCGTCTTCCATTTACATGGCAGGAATACTTCCAGCATCGCATTCTCACATTCTCATTCATTGCGTTGCCCTTTATTAACGATGAAATAAGTGTATCGATAAAGCGATGCTTTAGAAGGGCAGATTTAGAGGAATCGGTAGTGGTACTTGAAATACCATCGGATACTTTACGTCGTCATTTAGTTCATAACCGCCTGTATGACCGTCTATGTGAAACAACAAATTGCGTAATTTGTCCTTACGGCAGGGACGGTGATTGCATGAGTTCAGGTACGATATACCTGATCTCTTGTAGTATCCTCGGAGACGAATCTATTGCTAAAAAGGGCTGAACTTTATGTATCCGTGTAAAGGAGCACCTATATGGTAAACAAAAAGTAAGACAAGGTACACTACCAGGAACGCATAGGATATAAAGCATAGCGGAGACGATTTTGAAGTAAAAGTCAATATCCTCGCACAAAATCTCAAAACACTAACGCGCAAACTTCTCGAGGCCTTTTGGATAAATGCCAAGAACCCGAGAATGAATAGCAGGGAAGAATTCCTAGGGATAACGCGTGGTCTAGCCCCGTATCTTAGAATTGATTTTTGTGGGGTGGTGCAGTCATCAACATATGCGACTATGAACGGCTGTTCTTCTTCGATGAAGGGCTGATAAAAACGATGAAGTTTTCGAGGAACCGCTGATCGTGTAATTATCCTTGAGATTTTCATCTCTCTGTTTGTGCTGTTGAAGCGTATGACCTAGCAAGCTGCGTATCAGTGTACTCTTCCAGGCTCTGAAGAAGGCGATACTCAACTACCGTTGTGTTGTATGTGTTCTATGTGTGCGGAGGTAAACGTGTGCTGAATAACAACCTTGCGATTGCTGAAAAAGAGTAGTGATCTTCCATCTCCCTTATTTAGCAACAAAGTTTCCGACGCTATGTTGACGTAGGAAGAATGACGGAGTCGAAAACATGGCACCGATTTATGTGTTCCTATTCCTCTTCAATAATTCCTCGATGTTCCTGAAAGGTCCTCAAGCGGTTCATTTCGTCTTGCTTAAATATGGAGCTAATTCGTTCATCATGTTGACTTCCTGACCTAGACAGACGTAGCTGGAGCATTTGGAGAAATTCATTTCGTTGAGCATGGATAGGGCATACTTAACCAATCCGTTCTTCACGAAGACCATTTTTGTGAGATTTGGTCAAAGAACAGTCCTTCCACAAGCGTTATCAAAGTCGATTGGCATTCGTTCCGCCTGGCTAATGCTTGATGTTATAAGAACGATGTCATCAGCAAAGGGAAGATGGTGTAATTTCCGACCATCGATTTTCACCTCATGTTGTCCCGTTCCAATGTTCGCATGATGTTCTGGAGGGTGGCAGTAAATAATTTTAACTAGAGAGTATCGTCTTGTCCAATCCAATAGAGGGGTATTTATAATGGTGATAATTCCGTTATGGTGATGTTCTGCTTGTGAAATTCGTACATAGCCCACGAAGAACCCTTATGTGCGGACTAGGGACACACTGAATGCCTACAGCTTCCATACACTTGTCTCAACCGAGTCGGTATATATATATATATATATATGTGTGTATATGCATATGCATATGTACATATATGTGTATAGAAAAGGATAAAGGATAAAGTTCTCGGCGTTGATCAATCTCTGAGGGATACGCCATGCATTCGACTTCATTAAGCATCGTTTGGAGGTTACTGAATGTATATCTGGCCTTTACAATGATTCGCGGTGGCCTACTGATGTATCGAGTCAGTGCTGGTATCCTCACAAAACTGGTACCAATTGTCGACCCCAGAGAGGTGGAAGGCTTGATGGGTCATGGAGCGGGGATCGATTCTACGTGTGTTGCAGGCCCCCCCGACCACTGCACTGCATGCGCCCCTATATGTATATATATAGATGAATATATATATGTTCTTATGAGCTGCCACTGTTGTCCTCTGAGTATTGAGTCGACTGAGTTCTTCAAGTTGATGAATACTGTCGCGGTAATCCAATAAGTATAATTATCGTGTGGATGTGTGCCAACGTGCTGAATCCTTTTCGTAGCCTTGCTTGCTCACACTGCCGTCCTTTATTCAGTATTCTGTAAATCCTGTTTGAGAGGCAGCAAGCAGATTGGACAACAGTTGCCGATATCGTGGAAGTCATGCTTTTTGGACAATATTACAGTCTTACTGGTCTTCCATTGAATAGGAACTGGCGGATGGTTCTTCAAGTGTTCAGATCTTGTCCTGTCTGAACATCGTGTTGTTTGATTCTTCGCCGATGTAATAGCATGTCGGATTTCACAACGGAGAACGGTGGGACGTTATATCCATCTTCGTTTATTTCATATGAAGGCAAGACAACGTGAATATTGAAGAGATCCGAGTAGTAATCGCGAATGAGTTTCTTCATTGCGTTTATGGAGACTGTAATTCTTCCGCCTAGTCATCTTCGATTTTTTGTTGGGGTAGTTTCGGTCGGTGTTGCGAATGCTCTTTCCATCCGCCATAGCTTTAGTTAAAACAGCTCCTCTTCTCTCCTTAAGATCTTCCTTTATGACATCTGTGCAGAAACTTGCAGGTTCGGACGTGAATCGTTTGCCTACCACTTGAGTAATTATATTGTGGCATGTTAACCCAAGTGCTTCTGGGGACAGGTGTTCTTTACGACTTTCGACCTCTCTGTTTTCATAAGGCTAACGATGTTGAATAACCCAGTCGTATTCTTCGTCGATTTTGATAGTACAGAAATCCTGTCAAACCTTGGAAAATGATCTGAATAAATCCCGATTCACGGTGGTTTTAAGGATTCGTTTCTCGAACTTCGCAACTTCCTCATCTTTCCGCCAAAAATGAAATCTTGTGCGAATAAAGCAGTTTTCGATTCGGTGTAATATTTTTAAATAGCGGTGTCATCGGCTAGGGAAAGGCATTGATTTACTGTGATGTGGTCTATTTCGTTATGGTACTGTCCACAGGGAGGCTCCCACGTTCAGGTTGAGAATTGCAAGTTACCATGTGATCTCGGTCGTCATGATAAACTCAGACAGCAGCTCATCCTGTTCGTTCCATTCTAAACCGTGGGTCCCAAGGTGACGTTCCTCAATTCTCCTGCGTCCTATCTTAGCGTTAAAATTCCCAGTGATAACCCTAACGATTGTGTGGTATTCTCTGAAGAACTTGTCCAGCTCCGTATAGAACACTTCGACTTCGTCTTCACCATAGCCCTATGTCGGTGTGTAGTTGTTCGAATGGATCGAATACATCGCCAAACTCGTGTTGACGAGAATGCCGACGCCGCCGACTCCTCTGTTGTCACATACTGCGAGGAAGTTTTTCTGCGGTACCATAGATCGCGTTAAGTGGACGGTGTCTTTTAGTCTTAGCTAGTCCATCGACATCGTATTTAACCTTTTTGGTCTGGATCGCTAGGTCCTCAATAGTGCACTAAGATACAAGTGAACTTCATCTCATTCCTCTATTGTGCACCATAGCTAGGTATCGCCTCTTTAGTCCTCACAGATTTAGCTCTGAGATTTTAACAGCTTTGCCGTAGTCGTATTACCCAACGCTATTTTGTCGTGACTCTTTAGAGGTCAAGGAGATGATGGTCACTTATATCACTTTGTTAAGCATTCGATATCCGCGAATAGCTTGCTGTCTATGAACATGGTGGCCGAGTATACTCACGAGTAGTTTACCTGTCTCTCCCAAGGTGGACAGGGAGCTTATTTGCTGGAGGCGATTTCTAACCGCCTTTCATAAACTTCCCTGTCACTTGTTTGCAGGCCTTTGGGTCAATTGACTCGTAGAATACAATCCGCATAAATGAGAATGCACCCACCCACATTCATGAATACGGATTCGTAAACACAGAAGCTGTCTCAAATCAGTTCAACAGAGGCACGGAGTTCACTGAATCCACCTGCGTCTCAGCCGAAGGTCACGTATGGTCCCCATTTGACACCTCACCCACGACTTGTGAACGCAAGCCCGGCGACTAACCCACTCATGATCCTTCAATGAAGGAGATCTACGGTACCTTAGCATAAGAAACACGAATTTCTGTTTCCTCATTTTATTACTTCAGTGACTTGTAGCTGATCCAACGCTTGTTTTTGTGACAGAAACCATTTTATGTTGTCTCAGTGTGTAGCAGTTAGTTCAGTAAAGAGAATTTTGAGAGACATATCTAAACAAATACGACATTACTTGCTATTCATGATTGACGCAACTCCCAGTTTTACTCTAATTAGTCTAATTTAATCTATTCGGAATACTTAAACATTAAGGAGTCGACATGGTAAAATCGATTTGGACTCCCGACACCTTCTTTCCAAATGAGAAGAAGTCGTTTTTCCATGAGGCCACCTCACACAACTCATTCTTACGGATTGACAATCAAGGAAACGTTCTTCGAAGTGTTCGCCTTACCGTAACCGCAGATTGCCCAATGAATTTGCAAACGGTCAGTTAAATATAGAAGCGAGAACCAGCTGAGACAGGCGAAACGAAGGACCCGCATGGTGTGGTGGTGAACGCGTTACTCACCGGAAAGGACAATAGCGCGTTCGGTCCCGCCGCAGACACCTGCGATCCGGAATTTTGCAAATATCACAGAATCATTGTGGTTATTTCACAAGTAATATGCTGCCGTGAAAACCTGTAAAAGGCATTAAATAAAAAGTCATCATAGTTAAATACGGCGTTTCTATTCTGGATGGCTAGTTTATTTACCCATGACTTTACCCTGCAAAACCTAGCATGAAAAGGATAGTTCCTGCGATGAATTACTGCATGAACGTTCAAAATACTAATGATAGATGCGAAGAAATCAAACTAGTCAAACTGAATAGTTCAAGTTTGCGTCAGTTTTGTGTTCTCTCTCAAAATCGAAAACCTATATGATTCCAAGTAATAGTTATTTACCATGGCTTTCAACAGTATTTGGAAACATTCGCAGCGCAGATGATATTTGCCTGAAAGTACTCATCTTTCCAGTTTAAGTAACCCTTGTGAACCAAGTAATGCAGAACTTCTTGACGTTGCATATTTGTGTTGGAGGCGCTCATTCTTTGGTCTCATTAGAAAGCGGTGTGTGGTGCTTGCATCAAACGAATCGCACAGTCCAGACGTGTGGATTGCCAAGCTGACAGTAGGATCTTCCAGAGCATGCCAACTGGCGGAACATTAGACCGGAGTTCACATCGCCCTTTTCCCAGTCTGATCCTACAAGTCAATGTTCAAATCAGCTACGTACTCATGTTTATAAACTGGCCTTTATTTCTCCTGATTTAAACGCTGTTTTCATGCTCCTATGCGATTTGCTAACAAACTCTCTCGCTAAAATTATTTAGTGCCACCCTCCAGAACATCACGCGAACATTGGAACGGGTTAACCACGGTGTTAACCAATGTGTTAGTCATATATTTTCAAGAGAAAATAAGGAAGATGGCTTTAAAGCGATATAATTCTGATCCACTTTCTATATCTACCGATTAATTGCCGTTAATGATTACAGTTCCCACTGGACATCCAGGAATGCTCACTAGAAATCGAGGTAGGCATTTCATTCTTTAATCAATAATTTCGATAAGTTCTTTTTTTAAATCAATCGGAGTCTCCTTGTCTTTTGCATATTTTCCAGAATTATTTATGAAAGAAAATGATGGATCTCCATCCGTTGTCAATTTTCCGCACCTTGGTGCGATAACAAGTCTCGATTATGTCAGGGGTCTTGTTTCAATTGTTACCAGGCTACGTGCCTAGCCTCCAAGTGATGGACAAGTGGAGGTTTAAATGCGGATCACGAACCACCTACCCCAAAATGGATCTGGATTCAGGCGATTGATTATTTTAGTTAGCCGTTCCCCTGCTCTTCTTTGCTCTCGTAATTTCCACAATTTTGCAACTTACCCATGTATTCCTGTGTAGGTGTGCTTGTGCATGTGTATTTCGCATTCTCCGCATTGATTTCGTCGAAGAAATTCCAATTGAGCAACGCGTAAATACCTGAGATACGGTTCAGAGTTTCTCCGTTCTTTGTCCTCTCTGGGAGCGCACGGCATCCCGTAAGAATAGCCGCTATCTCAGTAAAACATGGCTAAAATCTCGGCTAATTCTTAATCTGGCAAAAATTCTGTGGTACGTTAACAGCAATGATGATGTGCAGGGATCGAAATCTACGAGTGCAGACTGGATGACACAGGCTAAGAAATGAGATACGACGTTATCGGTCTAACGAAAATGAGAAGACACATCCGGTTCATTCCATTTATGATACTTAGAAATTGTTTCTGTGAACACGTGGCAGTGAATAAATGAAGAGGAATAGGAATTTCTGTGTTGGTCCACATGAACTTGAATTTTAACACCGGTCGCTTTATACTAGTACTTTCTGAACATTCACGGTCAAAATGATGTGGAGCAATGCTGGATCTGACAGTCTTCATCGCATATGCCTCAACATCAAATTACGACGACGAAGACATCAAAGCATTTTATATGGATTTGGAGATCTTTCACAGGAAAGATTATATCATCTACAAAGTTATCATCGGCAGCATCAACATCAAAGTCGCACGGGAAGGACGTATAAAGGGTGTGTCGAATTACTTCATAAGTACAAGATTCTTCCACCTTCATCAACTTGAAGAACGCTGATATCTTTGAAACAGAAGCATTGTGAGACAAAACAATAGCATATTTTTTTTTGATGCCCCAGGACTCCTCATGAGCTATGCCATTCTGAAGTGACATCGTCACCGACGCGTGGAAAGGAAGCGATGAAGCGACTCCATCTCACCGAAATTATTCAGTTTTCTATTGTTTTCCCGGCAAAGCTATGTCAGAAATTCTGCGAAGCTCTGCCATTGGCAAAATAGCCATTTGCCAAAATAGCCAAAATAGCCAAAATAGCCAAATAGCCTATTTTGAAAGGTGGCGTAGTGATGCGACAAGTGAGCGAAATAACAGAACAAAGACACTAAGGACGTGGCACAGCCGTTCTGGGGAAATCGTTGTTCGTTTAGAGCTATGGCTACTCGACGCGGGATATCATCTACCACTGGAACGGTCGCAGGGCCGTTATCATCGACGAGAACGTGTATCTGGCCCACTTCTCGATTGCTGACCACCATTATGTGGAACGCATCATATCGTTAAGTACAGGTACAGGTGATGTGAAAAATTTCCATGACGTTTTTACGGTTTCTTCTAAAGTTGCTTTTTTTATCCGAAGAGTAGTGTTAATTTGTACGTATGTGTACTGTCTCATATATCGTATGCCGGTATTTTACAGTGAACAAAAATCCGTAGAAAACACAAACTGCTGAACTTCTGTTATTATCGCTGTATCGCAGCTGTAGACGGTACCGAATATTTTCCGATTCAGGAGAGCGATGAGGAAATGGGTAGAGTTGACTTAGCAAAAAAGCCAATGGACCTCGAATTCGACATCGCCGAAATCTAGTGCAGATTATTCTCTCCGCGCTGAGTCTAGTGGTGGTTGGGGCTCGTGTGGCGTAATGATCGGAGGCACCCTGCAACACACACATGGGATCGATTCCCACGCCCGTGGCTCATCAAACCCTCCATCTTTTCGGGGTCGGAAAATTGGTCTCAGAGTTATCTGGGAGGATAATAGCACTGGCTCGATACATCGGTAGGCCACCGCGAGTCATTGTAAAGGCCAGATATGCATTCATTCACCTGCAACGATACTTAATGAAGTCGAATGCATGGCGCGTTCCTTAGGAATTGATCAATGCCGAGCGCTTTATCCTTCTATCCTTTACGTTGTGTAACCAATGCTTTCAGAAGGAACAGAAGGATTCGTTTCTGTATTGCCTATAAATATATTTCTAAACGGATTGGCATCTCATTGTTCACCGCGCAACACCAATTTTCATTGCCTACAATTTGTCGCCCTCTTCAAGAATGATCGACATCCTAAGCCATCAAAATCAAAAATTGGTCACCGTTCCTCTACTTTTTATGGAATCCCACGCCAGAGATTTCAACAAAATAAAATCTGATCTTCTCTGAGCTAAATCCGAAAATTCCCACTCGAACATAGTCCATCAACTTCCATGACTGGTTTCAAACCCTCCTCATCACAACAATGTGCCTAAAAGACCTAGTCGCCATTTTCAGACGTTTTACATTTAATATCTGAGCGGGCGAGTAAGATAACAGATGGATCATTTAATTTCTTTAGATTGTTCAGCTTACAGGAGGTTGTTATAGAAGTTTTATTTGGCTAACGTTTCGACGTCTTCTCCATCATTTGAATGGATTATTTTTCAAAAATTCCAAGTAGCTTCGAATAAATGAAGCCTACAAGATAGAGTATCGTTTGTGTTATAAAATGACAAAAACAAACCAGGAGCCAGATCAAAAATACAAAGGTGTCCTTCCTTTTTCAGGGAACTACTCACGTCTCTCCGCCTACTTTACATTCAAGCGAAACATTGGTTTCTACCTGATCCAAATCTATTTGCCTTCATCGTTGATCGTCGTGATCTCTTGGGTGTCGTTTTGGCTGAACAGAGAAGCCGTTCAGGCTAGGGTGGCTATCGGTACGTGAAATTCAACGATCGACGTTCCGTTTTTCGACAGTGATCCTGAAAGAATCTGAAAGCTATGAAGTACCACAAGCTGGATGATTTCTTTTGAAAACATCAATGTGATGCTCTGGAATCACGGTTTTGACAGATACAAAATCCTAATTAGCAAGAAAAATTTTCTTCAGAGGAAAAATTTATCTGGATTCCCATAGTTTGTGAGCATCCATGTAACTGACCGGTAACTAAACTCCCATTCGCAAATATGTAAATTTTTGGCCATAATTTTGACGCCCATCTAAATCAGAGAACTGTACTTTATTAGTACTTACCTACTCGTTACTTGAACGGCCCCTCCTCACTGGCTCTGCGGGCCTCAGTATAATCTCTACTTTTCGGAGATTTGCTGGTTAAGCTATTGTGGTTCCCTGGAATCCCGAGGACAACCTGGCCAAAGTCTGCCCCAGGTCGTCATCACGACAAGCGGTCGCAGCCCTTGTGGATCAGAGGTAGATTTACCACCATGCGACTTTGATACCAAGACGGTGGTGGTTCCTGGTATTGCCGTCGGACCCCTTCTCTGCTTGGGAGGCTCTGCCGGGGAGACGAATTCCCCCGCTGTACATAGCAGTCCGACACCCAGGAACACCTCCCAGTCATAATGAGGCAGTAAATCATTGAGAGGGGGCTCTTCATTGATAGTTGCGAGTTTAACCGTATTTTTCAAAATCCATACGTAAAGTTACAACGAGAAAACTTGTTAGACCTAACATATGTGGTACTTCTGATCCTTTACAAGGAAATATTAAGGTAGTTCTGGAGAAGCGAGTTTCAGTATCATCAATAACAAAACGGTTTTATTAAGGAGTGACAACAGTGCTAACGATGACTACTCTCATGACGAGCACCAACGCCACTTTGCCAAAGGTGAAAGTTCTCAAGTACTTGGAAACAGATAGATTCCATTTACACGACATAGTCATCCTTCGATTCATCGACTTCAATGTGACGCAGAAGGGCTTGGTTGATATGGCGTGAGCGTAGAATCTTGGACTTTGGATACGAACTGTTAACCTATTGCAATGCGCTACACTTAGCGTCTTGCAGAAATTAAATTCACGCATTTACAAAACCTTGGTATCACTGAGTAAGACCCTGCAACAGTATCCAAAACATTGCTACTCGGCAGGTCTTTAAGGGGAATATTTTTAGTGCACCTCTCGACCTCACCTAAATATACCTACCCAAGGACAGTTGTTCTTAGTGTCAGTTATAAATTAATCTCTCTCCACCTCCCTACCATGCTTCAATCACAGACGCCTTATTTTAAAATTTCTATATTTAGAAAAAATTTCATGTTCTCTGCGTTGTTTAGAGCAATCCGTTTCGATCAGGGGCACTATTGTAACGTGGTTAACTACCACATAGGATTAGTCCATTCGGAAAATTTTTCTCTCAGCGATCCTATCAATGAGAGCAGGCAGAATAGTGTTCTTTTAAGGTGAGCTATGTGAAAAGCCTCGACATCTACCTAGGAATATGCTTCTTCATTGGTGAGTTTTATAAGTCCACTATTTTCAGACAGACGAAATTGTTTTATGTTTTGGAACGATTAGCCGCTAGAACCATAAACGTACTGATAGCACCTATAAAACACGGCTGAAGGAAAGCCGAAACGATGTACCCGCATGGTATGGGGTAAACACGTTAGTCCCAGGAAAAGATAATAACGAGTTCGATCTCCACCGCAGACACTTGCGGTCCGGAGCTTTGTAAATATCTCAGTATCAATATGGTTGTATTTCACAGAATAGGCAGTAAACAAAAAGCACTGCATAAACATACTATTTTTCGAGCTTCGTGAAAATCACGGTCAGAAACCAAGTGTGCTTTTAGAATTTCCCCTTATACAGTAAAAATAAGAAGGGAGAGCTCTTAAACTTACACCTTGAGGTGTATCAAGTCTCCTTATCAGATTATTTTAAGAGTTAGGAAACATTACACAAGGAAAATGTGTTTATCTAATTATCCTGTTAAGTCAGTAAAGTTGGTAATGAAGAAATGTCTCCAAAATTTTCTCTTTAAACATTTCTTTGATGCGTCTGAATTGAAACTCTGACTCTTAGTCTTCGCCTCGCTGTTGGAATACGCAGCGATCGGTTATCTGATGAAACAAAAACGTCTGAAAGCCTCGCCCGTGCAGTATCACGAGACCAGCGATGGAGTCCTGGAAAGGGAAGATGCTTGGCGGGACGTTGAAAATGGTCGCGGAAAGCGAGTACAGGTCAGTGGGACTTCGTAATCATTATATTTGAGATGGATGCACCAAACTAATCACAGTGGTCACACGTGAAGCATATTGCCGCATACATGGAAACCCTAAAAACGATGGAGAACGGGACGGTCTTCCGCCTGGTTTTCCACTGTTTTTTTTAAACAATATCATCTATAAAATGCGTGATTGCTGATGGCACTGGTAGATAGAGAACCAGCTGAGAAAAGACGAAACGAAGGACGCGCATGGTGTGGTGGTGAACGCGTTAGCCTCTGGAAAGGGTAATGGCGTGTTCGATCGCTACCGCAGACACCTGCCGACCCGAATTTTCTTGCACATTCACATTGAGTTCAGTTTCAATCTTACAACAGCGCAAAAATCTGGCATGCGACAGGTTCAAGAACGAGTAAACTCAGAATCTATTAGGCTACCAGCTAGTGACAAGGGTAGAGAGTTTCGAGTGATTTTTCGCCAGTTAGTTGTTGAGATAACGGAAAAACATCTCGCTTAGCTTTATCGTGCATCATCTGAAAAAGAATTCAAGGGTTAATATCGAAAACTGAACAACAAATAGGTCAAAATGGCAAGCGCGGTAGTCTTAAAACCATCAGACATTTCGCATCTCAAAATCGAATCACCAACATGTCCCTTCTTGTATTTGCTTATCAAAACTCATAAGTTATTACCCTCTGATGATCAGGTGTTTAGCGACCCCTCACCCTTCAAGATTAGATCCACCATCAGTTGTGTAGATGGGCTTACCAATAGAATAGCTTGGTTTATAAACCTAATTCTCACCCAGTTGCTAAAGCATATACCAGGCCATCTCATGAACACCTAAAGGTTGATTTATCGCCTGCATAACGCGCGTCCTAACAGCGCATACGCTAAAGGGGTCCTTCGACGTTACGGCCCTTTACAGTAATTTGTCGAATGGCTACGCTACACGCCATCTTCTTGTGCAGCACGAAGGAGTAGCAAGCATGTATTCCTTCTCGATTCAGCAGCTCATGGCCCCATAAAGGTTTGCCTAAATTGCTCGGTTTTCAGATGGACCGGGAAATACTACGCACAAATTAGAGGGTTGCCAATGGGTCAGCAACTGGCACCAAGCCTAGCCATCGCCATTATTTCTAACACGGAAGTACCAGCGATTGATCGTCATTACTGTAGTGCAGAAATATAAAGGATTGTTTTCTCATCTGCTCCACACAAGAGGAGATATTCCAAATACTCCACCTGGGGTGCATAGGACATAAAAACATAATGGAAAAGATTTTAAAGTAAAAGTCACTATCCTCGAAATACAACATATCAGCGCGTAAAACTTTAAGCGTTTTGGACCAATTGTAAAAACTCAAAAATGAACCTCAAGGACGAGTGACTCCTGATCACTCCTAGCCTAGCGCTGCATCCTTGCCCGTGTATTACTATGTGATTGCTCTCCACCAGTTAACTGGAATACTTACAAGGAATAAAACAGTGGGTGTTTAAAAGCTGTTCATTATGCCAGTGCAAACTTATGTGTTAAGTTTTATCTGCTAAGGTTATGGAAGAGTTTCGCTCAAAAGATTGCATGTTAATTTGAACCTCCCAAGCTCTAAAAAAGGCGAAACCACCGAAACGTCACCTGTTGCGTGCTAATAAATTCTATACTATCAACCTCGATTTGCTCATTGAAAGAAAACAGTGAAAATAGTAATATTGCTGCGAAAATAAAGCAATTATAGCCAAAATGATGCTGAGATATCCGCAAACCTTAGAAGTCAGGCGAGATCGAACCACGATTACCCTTTCCGGGGCTCGCGTTTTGCACAGGGCACCAATGAATGATCCTCTTGCTTTGCCTTTCAGCTAGTTTTCTACTTAACGGTGTCATCGGCAATCACCGATCCAAGGGGTTGATCTGGGGAGCAAAACCAACTGTAGTTCAAATATGTGTTCATTATATTCTACCACATAAATTCTAATACAAAGTTCTAGATTCGCGTTTCATTTGATCCTTCGTGTAGAACTTTTTTTAATACCGAAATTTGGTTAATTATCTTGTTTCAGATTAAAATTGAACCTCAAATGGATCAAACAATTCCATTGCTATCGGTAGTATCGAGTATTTCGTACACATCGAAGCCAGCGTGGATGAGTATCCGTCCTTCACAGGTCCATATAAGCTGTTAGAATTCCTAGGGAATCTCGGAGAATTTGAAATTCTCTGCCTTTCTACATTTACTTAGGTAGCGCTCTTCATCATGCTAACGGTATAGACGGTCATTCTGTTTTTCTTTTAAAATTTATGGCTGTAAGCCTTTTTGTATCCATTTCATTTGTAGAGATCGAAAATAATTGAGGGACAGCAAATTTTGCCTGGAAAGAAAAAAAAACATTTCTCGAAACGAATTTTTCTTATGGGTCCAAAATTAGTTCTGTGTTGATTTGCGACCTTAAAGTAATGAAATGCTTTCAGGTGGATCTCTTCTCACGATTTGCATTTCCAACGTTCTTTCTTCTCTTTCACCTAGTTTATTGGGGATTCTACCTAAACATCTGAAGGGTTTGCTCATTCCATTCACATTCCTGCTCTTACATTTGGTTGGGCACTATGTGATCAGAAGGGACGGTTTTAACGTTAAGAACTCTACTCAGAAGTTTTGAAAGAACAGGAATTCCTGTGCTCGAAGTCAACTATATAAATAGTCCTTTCTTGTTACCGTGGTTTTCTGAGGAGCACTCTCCTTAAGTATCGTTCACTGAAGATGTTCATACCAAAATATTTCGCAGAGAAAGACCCTTTCCTAATTCATTTCTTCCGGATTTATTTTTTGTTTCCCAAAGTGTTTACGATTTTGATTCAGAGACGACGTTCTACTAAATTTAAATAAATATTCCTGTTTGCCTTATTCATTTCAAGAAAATTATACAAAAATAAAATACCTTACAACGAAAATTCGAAAATCTTTTGAGCAATTCACATGTATCAGCTTCAAGAAACAACCGCAAACAAACTCTTTACGCTTCTGATAACAGTTAAAATAGGGTTGATAATGCACCAAGAAAATCTAGGGTCACCGTGATTGGGGGCATAACAATACCTGAGAGCGCGCTTTCGCTATTAGAATTGGGTCCAAGTTTTGCACCATCACAGCCTATTTCTAAAACGACCCTGCGTAGGATAGCACGCAACCTTTATGAGCTTCAAAATCGACTCCGCTGTCAGGCCAAGCAAGAAACATCAAATAGAGATAAAAATCAAGAGGCGGCGACACTACCACCATCTCCTTTCCCTAAAACGTTTTTTAGACAGCAGGAACCTAACGATGGAGTAGACATAAAATTCTGCATGTTTTCGGATGGCGTTCTCAAGACTCTTACTCACTACTTCTATACAAAGTTTATCTCTAACCTTACAGCCGCACAAAAATGCGGCATGCGGGAAATTAGAGAATTAATAAACTCGAAAACAATAAGATTGTCTGTTAGTGATAAGGGGGGAGAGTTCGTAGTTATCCCTCGCCAGCTGGATGTTGAGATAACAGAGGAACATCTTAGTGATGCTACTCTCTATCGCCCATCCTCTGAAAAGGAATATAAAAGTCAATACCGAAAGCTAAACAATCAATGGGTCAGTGTGGCAAAGGCAGCGGGTTTAAAATCATCGGTTATTTCGCACTTTAAAATCGATAAACCAACATGTCCCGTTCTATACCTACTTATTAAAACACATAAGTTGGTATTACCTGATGACCTTGCGTCAACCAATCCGTCACCATTTAAGGTTAGACCCATCATCAACTGTGTGAACGGGCCAACGGATAGAATAACCTGGTTTCTAACCATAATACTTATCCAGTTGCTTAACCACATTCCAGCACACCTCACAAACGCCAAATGTTTCTAGAACGTCTACGCAACGCATCTCCTAATAATGCGCACGTGATGGTGTCTTTCGATGTTACCGCGTTGTACACCAACGTATCGAATGAATCCGTAATGCAAGCCATCTTCGAACTACTTGTTGAACATGAAGGAAGAATAAATATGCATGGCTTGTCCATCCAGCAGATAATGGCTCTCTTAAAGGAGTGCCTAAACTGCTCGATTTTCAGATGGTCTGGGAAATATTTCGCCCAAATGAGGGGGTTGGCAATGGGACAGCGACTGGCACCAAGCCTTGCCATTGTGTTTATGTCTAAGACAGAAGCCCCTGTTCTAGATCTCCGGCCACTACTCTACTGCAGATATGTAGATGATTGTTTTGTCGTCTTCTCTACCCAGGAGGAGATGGACAAATGCTTTGAATTATTGAACGAGCAGTCCGAGTACATAAAGTTCACCCAGGAGAAACCGAAAAAAAACTGGCTTCCGTTTTTGATTGTTCAAATAAACCTATCAAGTAGCGGTAACCTGACAAAGTGGTATCGAAAGCCAAGTAACAAGAACATCCTTGTTCATTTCCTCTTTTCCCATCCTTCACACACAAAGAAGGCGCTTGTGAGAAACGTGTTTCGGACAGCCACCTCTCTGTGCACAACCAGGGAACTAAAGAAAGAATCGCGCGACTTGGCTCGGCAAATAGCCATCTCCAATGGCTACGAAATAGTAACCCCACGAGATATGTTTAGAAGGAAACCGATGCCCCAAAACGAACGGTTTGGCCGAAACCAAATCCCGTTTATCTTGCCTGGCTATGAAATAGGTGTAGCGATAAAGCGATGCTTGAGGAGGGCAGGTCTAGAGGAACTCTACGTCGTCAGTTAGTTCGTAAGCGCCTGTATGACCGTCTATGTGAAACAACAAATTGCGTAATTTGCCCTTTCGGCAGGGACGGTGATTGCATGAGTTCAGGTACGATATAGCTGATCTCTTGTAATAATTGCGGAGATGAATATATTGGCGAAACGGGCAAATCTATGTGTATCCGTGTAAAAGAACACCTAGATGGCAAACGAAAACTAAGACAAAGTATCTCACTAGGTACGCACAGGATACAAAAGCATAGCGGAGACGATTTTGAAGTAAAAGTCAATATCCTTGCACAGGAGACTAAAACACCAGCACGAATACTTCCTCAGGGTTTTTAGATAAATGCCAAAAACTCTACAATGAATAGCAGGGATGAATACCCAGAGGTCATACGCGACCCGACACCGTATCTTCGCATCAATTTCTGATGTGGGATGGTGCAGTCATCAACCATATGCGACTATCACGACCGACTTTCTATTAACCTCGGCATTGATCAAGTGATTTTGTTCGTATTTTTTTGAGCAAAGTGATAAGGGTGGAGAGTTTGTCGTAATTCCTCATCAGTTAGATATGGAGATAACGCCATCATCGCCCATCACGCCATCATCTGAGAAGGAATTCAAAAGTAAATACCGAAAACTAAACCACGAATGGGCCAAAATGGCAAGGGCTGCTGGTTTGAAACCATCAGTTATCTCTCAACTTAAAGTTGCCTTACCAACATGCCCCGTCTTGTACTTACTTATAAAAACTCATAAGTTAGTATCCAGCGATGATCTTGCGTCAACCGATCCATCACTATTTAAGGTTAGCTGTGTAGACGGGCCAACGGATAGGATAACATGGTTTTTAACCCTAATATTTAACCAGTTGTTGAAACACATTCCAGCCCATCTTACGAATACCCAGATGTTTCTGGATCGTCTACGTACTGCGCAGCCCAACAGCGCGTGCGTGATGGAGTCCTTCGACGTTACCGCCCTTTATACAAACGTGTCGAATGACTCCGCAATGCAAGCCATATTCGAACTCCTTACACAACACGAAGGAGAAATAAACATGTATGGCTTCAGGATAGAGCACCTGATCGCACTCTTAAAGGAATGCTTGAGCTGCTCAATCTTCAGATGGTCTGGAAAGTACTACGCTCAAATAAGAGGGTTGGCAATGGGACAACGACTGGCTCCAAGCCTTGCCATTGCATTTATGTCTAAGGTGGAAGCACCGGTGACTGATTTCGGGCCGCTACTCTACTGTAGGTATGT
>UYYA01004398.1:0-62625 GCA_900624975.1 Angiostrongylus costaricensis
ATCCGCCGAAACGTCAGCTTAATCGTGAACAAAGAATAGTAACACCTCGCGTTTGCTCAACAAAAATACGAAGAAAATTTCAAACTTGGGTAATTAAACCGTTTATACCAATATTATAATAATAACAAAAAGAAGATACTAAAAAACAGTATAAGTGGCGCGTTAATAACAGGATTACCAAATAAGCGTAAAACAATCAGTAAAAAGATACCTTAAAAGTAGGAAAGTAGTTGTATTGGCTATTGTGTTAATATGAGAGAGAGCTTTCATATAAAAGTATAATTTGACCTATAGAGGTGAAGAGCATATGGTAGCGCGGGTACCAATTGGACCAGATGGTTGTTGGCGCGAATGGCATACCGTAATTAGCTACCGTACTAGTAGTGAGGAATGTGAAGAGAAAAGACAATGCTTAAGCCAGTGAGGTGTTATCATACAACAAAACTACAGAATATTGCTTAACTCTTACAGGAACAATGTCATGATAAGTATGTATACTAGGGAAGATCAGTGACTGTCCTAGAGGTTCCCTACAATAAAGTACGGTAGAGCAATTCTATGACAAGAGGTGAACGAAGATGGTATGTGGCAAGAACTGAGATGGCGAGAGGGAGGAACTTCGACATGTGGGCCTCACCAGCAGACCGCGGTCCTTTTATACTGGCTCAGGAGGCGGGCAGATGGGTACTGTTGTTGACTCTTGCGTCGTCCTCGTATATCACAATTATGGTGGCAAATGCATAAACAATATTGTGTTCCATCTGGTATTGAAAGTATATGATATTGTTTATACCAACGTATCCTTTATTCTTGACAACCTCAATTTGTGGGCAGATGCTGTTTATCGTTGGTGACCGCTCTTATTGTGCTGATCGATGCTAATTATAGTTGGGTGACCCGCTATCGTTGTTGTCGTTGTTGCAGATAATTCTTTGCGTCACATCTGGCTAGACGCCAATCATTATCAGAAGATATATAGAATAAAGTTACTATAGAGCATATTATTTTCTACTAGATAATGTTTATTGGTCGACTTGTCGACAAGCAAGGTCAAACTTGGGTAATTAAGCCGTTTATCAATGTGTCTGATACAAATACATGATAATAGTACACTGTGATTGATATGAAAAGGTTACATAAAGGATAATTAACATGAAATTAGAGAAATGAATGGTATGCGAGAATTGTATGATAGTGAAGTGAGCGGCTCGGAGGTTAAGACCTCGCGAATCTTAAGAGAGGGTATTCTAATGTAAATGATTTTGTATGGACGTGCTGCGAGAAATGAGCGAATACAATTGTTCAGTTGAATAATATGAGAATTAGAGGCTCATACCGAAGTTGTATTGGTCCGAGGAGTTGCGGTAACTGTGCGGAGTAATGGTGCAATAGAAATACAAACATTAGATGCAAGATGTAAGATAGACGAAAACTGAGCTAAGTAAATAATGAGCTAACATATCGGCTTATAGGAGAGCTTACTAAGATTTCACAAAGCTTAAGAAAGAGTAGTATAATGCAATTGATGCTTCACTGCGATGGGATGTAGCTACATGTTGATGTTGTGGTATTTACCTAAGAAATGCATGGCTGTGAAAAGCCGAGATCAGTGAGACGGAAAAGACAAAATTTACAATGGCATTCGATGATACACATAATGATACTGCGCAGAAAGGCTGATAAGGCGAGAGGGGATTCTGGTTTTCACAGCTGCTGATCACTCTTTCCTTATTGCCAACTGGGGATATGGGCAGTTGTATGGGTTAGGCTTCTAGGAGATGTTTTTGCACACCTAGCCACCATAGGAATCTCTATCCTGCCGCGATAGTATGTGAATATCTGCGCATACTGACCATGCATGGTTCATGCTATGGCTCGTTTGGAATTTCCCAGTCAGAAAACAGAAGTACTGTAAATAACAAATAATAACTATCCATAGGGTAAGGGTGTTAAATAAGCTGGTTGTACTTTTAATGAATGTTGTCGACAACGGAAGTTTCTCGAAACCGGCTTTTCCGGCTTTCTCTCCATTCTGGAAGAAATGAATATGCTCGAAAGAGACGATAATCCTGTCTTATGTTAAGTTTTAGGATAACAACGATATCGTTTAAGCACTGATGTAGACTTGGTCTACCTCAATGTTGTATTTTCTTTAACATAGTTCCAATGTAGAAAGGGAGTTTGGGATTGTGAATTGTTATAAATGGTCTACTCTTGATAAATTCAGATGGCCGTTCAACTTGATTATTAAATCTCAGGACATCGACCACGATACGACATTTTTCAGACATCATCGTAGGTTCGGTCTTGGCCTTTACTTCGCCAGTGCTGATTTTATAGAAAGTTACTTTTTGAATTCCATGGAAAACGTTCCATCTTGCCTTTCTGATAGGCTGATGTTGAGGCGTAGACAACGAAAACTGGCAAAGGAGGGGTTGGTCTAAATCTTCTTGATCATTAACGTCCAATTCGTTAAGTCGTTAGTTCAAACAAATAAAGATTACCAGCTACCCTATGCTGACGAGAGCACACAAACGGAGTTTAATATGCAGTTTTTTTCGTTTAAGACAGCGATTCCGTCGTATCTAATTACCATCACCACGTCCTATACGGATTATTAAGAACCTAGCATGCATGCGTTGTAAGTACATTTTGCCACCATAGTCCCTTCATATCATTAGCCCTTCGGTAGTCCCGTCATTCTGTACTGGTTCCATTCACCGCCTTCTTCGCGCGAACATTCGATTCAGCCGCAAGCTGGAAAAGAACTCTCTTCTTCGACCACGAGGAAAAAGTCTAGCTGTATACGACCAGAACATTCTGAACGAAGTCCTATCCAAACGTGACTGGCAGATTAAAGAAAACTCGACTACGAGCTCCTTGTCGAAGGACTGAAAAGCAGTGCCAAATTCGCCTCAGTTCCTCAAGCAAGAAGATCGGATCGCATTAACATCACTACTAAGGAGTTGCTCGAAAATAAAAGGAAACTGAAACTTGATCCGACTGCAACACGTTTAACATGGCTAGTAATAAATGCCAGCTGCAGAAGAGCTTTGCAGGAAGATCTACAACGATACAAGCATAAGAAAATACTGGAAACAACAGAGAAAAGAAGCAGTCTGAAAAAATTCCGTTGGGACTTGTGTGATTATAATGTTCCGCTGTTAGCCCTGATGAACGAAGATGGGATCGTCAAAACTTCCGGCCATGATATGGAATTAATAGCGGAAACGGTCTACACCAAGCTTTTCCGTGCCACAATCTCCGTCCTGGGCTCCAATATCCCCGTTGGAGAAAAACCACCTGGAATTCTTCCGTCGGAGGTTCGAACTGCGATAGAAAGCATGAAAAGAGGCACAACACCAGAACCCGATAATATCACTGCCGATTTTCTTAGAGCTGGAGGCCACAATTTACATTTACTTCTTGCAGATCTTATGACAGCCCACCTTCAAAAGGAAAAAATCCCAGACCAGTGGAGAACTTCGCGCGCAGTCATTATGCCCAAGAAAGGAGATCGAACGTATCTTCGTACCTATCGTCCCATATGCTTGTTAAGTGTACTCTACAAGCTTTTCACGAAGATTATCCTTCCGCGCATATCAAGGAAATTGGATGATGCGCAACCAGTCGAGCAAGCAAGATTTTGAAAAGGATTTTGCTGCATGGACCACATCCAAACCGTGTCCATGGTCATCGAATTTTGTCGGGAATACCACTTGCCTCTAGTCCTAACCTTTGTCGACTATGAGAAAGCGTTTGACAGTGTTGAAACGAATGCAATCCTATCAGCGCTCGTCGACCATGGAGTGGACCCGTCCTACATAAGGACTTTGTCCGGCTGTTATCGGAACTGCACTGCGAAAATACAGCTTTTCCATCGACCTCTTACAATACCCATAGGAAAAGGGGTTCGACAGGGCGACACAGTATCGCCAAAGCTGTTCAGTGCCGCACTGCAGTGGATAATGAAGTCACTGGATTGGGATGAGAAAGGCACACGTATTGATGGAAAATTCCTATCAAACCTTCGTTTTGCCGATGATAGTGCCATCTTCTCAAGAAGTACGAAGCAGAGCTGATGATCAACGAGCACAACGAAGCAGGGAAAAAGGTAGGACTTCGCATAAATCGAAAGAAAACCCAGTTCATGAAAAACCCATGCTGCGAAGGTGAAAAATTGAATTGGATGGCTCTCTCACTGCAGGGACCACCTCGTACGTATACTATAATAATGAATAACGAATTCATAATAAGTCATGAATTCATAATAATGAATATAATAACGTATAATGAACATGGAAAACAACATGAAGGGCGAACTAGATAGAAGAAGGGGAGCACCTTGACTCGCATTCGAGCCTCTCAAAGAAGCCACCGACCAACTGAAGGACCCGGAAATCCGCGCTCATTTTTTCGACCCGGTCCTCCCAGCGCTCTGTTATGCTGCAGAGACGTGGGTTGATACTTCAACTGCGTCAAGAATGCTTCGAACTACTCACGGAGCACTTGAGCGATGTCTTCTGAAATATGACCGGCACTCTCAATATGTAGCCGCAGTGCGAAGCCGTGACCTTCGAAATCTATTACATCTTCGAGATCCATGAGAATATAAATCGACAACGAAACATAGATGGGCCAGTCACATAATGAGAAGAACAGACGACAGACGGACGGAAAGGACAGTAGAGTGGACTCCAAGAGAATGCAAACGTCCCCTAGGACGACCACCTACACGTTGGGCGGACGTGTTCGTAAACAAAGTTAATCACTTGTACCCGCAGCTGCAATTGCTTTACAGATCACGGTATGAGACTCGTAAGCGCTACCATGCTCGAACAAGACCACCACCATGGACTACGATTGCGAGAGAGAGGAACGAATGGCATATGTGCTGGGGTCCGCACAGCTCGTGAAGACGGACCGTCCAAGTATCCAAGTAAGTAAGGAAGTCCCTTCATATATAGGTAGCATATCACTGGGGGGAGAATAGCAAAGCGGCACTTGTACCAATCATCACGAGAGGAGTGCTGGTTCGATCCAGCTCTATGCTCATCAAGCCTCCCATCGCTTCGGGTCGGGAAGTTGGGACCGGACTTGTTCAGGAGGAACCCACTCTCCGCAGTCCAATTGGGGACGCTCAAGCCCGGGTATCTCAGGATTCTAGGGAGAATCGACTTGGCCATCATTCTACAACATTGAAAAGCCTGAAGCAACAGCCGAAGCCACACATAAAAGTTGTAAGACCTTTGTGGACGATAGCTATTCAAAGTGGACTTGGTGCTCACATGGATTACACTCTGGATTTTGTACCTCACTCTCACTCTAACTGTTCCGAGGAGCCTTCACTAAAGCCACCTCAGTTATCTCAGCTAGTGTTGAATTTTATTGCATAAGAGGAAAACCTTGGGAAGCCACCAGCCTTTGCCCAGCTGGCAGGGCTGCTTATCCCATGGTGATGGAGTTCCAATTTCCTTTGTGGTTCATCTTTTCACGAAAGCATTTGCGGTTATTTGCCGCGTTAGCTCTGTAAATGTTAAAGATATTGTTCCCATTTTCTAACATCCTAGGTTTATATAGATTCAACAAAAAAACAACATGTTATCAGAATCCTATACATCCCTAAGACGTTAGAGCAAAGTCTGTTTTGGAAGTCTTTGATGCTCTCAACTTCACAACTGCACCAGTGATCGAAAAATTATCAGCAGTTATCGGAATCGCCAGTACTGCCCCGAATATGTTGAATAATAGGTGTCATGTTATTTTTGTAGCTTCAACGAATTCCACATTCTTTTGAAGAAATATTCTTATTCTGCAAAAAAACGTGTTTATCCCAAAATTCTATAAACAGCCATATTCGTACCGTTCTAAGGGCTCGTGTGGCGCAGTGGTCGGAGGCGCCCTGCAACACACGTGGCATCGACCGCCGTGCCCATGACCCACCAAGCCTTCCATCCTTCCGGAGTCTGCAAATTGGTACCAGACTTGTCTGCTAGGATAACAACACTGGCTCGATACATTGTTAGGTCACCGCGAGTCATTGTAAAGGCCAGATATGCATTCGATCACCTCCAAACGATGCTTAATGAAGTCGAATGCACGGCGCATCCCTCAGAGATTGATCAACGCCGAAAGCTATTTTACTGTTCCAAGCTAATGGTTTCAACAATGAATTGGATATTATTACAAATACATGGAAAGGTTCGATTTTTCAGGTTATTTGGAGAACTCCTTTTTCTAACACGACTTGCCATCACATGTTGCGCGAATAACAGCAGTTCTTCCATTCTATTTGATCGTTCGTGTCCATCGTCACGAAGGTATTCAGGTTTTTTATGTGACTTCAGTTGTGCCGTGAGGTTTTTTAGGATTCCTTATGAATGTCGTTAAAGGAATCAGGGCTCTGCGTGTATTGAATACCATCGCTACCACAAAGCTAGTCACGGCCCAGAACATCTGTTTAAGGTACCCATAAAAATACAACCATAGGGATATTGAGATGGCAGGAAAACTCGGAACCTGCTTCGATTTCGCGGTTATCCTTTTCGAGAGCTCACGTGCTATCCACCACACCAATCTAAGCCCTTGCCTGGCCTTTCTCTCAGCTATGTTTTTACTCTATCAGTGCTATTTCACAACATACCCTGCCATGAAAAAAGCATGGGAAGAAAATAAAAGCTAAAACATCTGTCATTGTATTGTTTGTAACAGAATTTCCTGTAAAGCCCTGCATTGACTTATCAATGCGACAAAGTTGCGATTATTATCAATTATTGTGAATAGCACAGTGGTCAGTGATGCCGTCGATCAGGAAACAAGAGCGCTAATTCGATCTCCACCACAACGCTCTCCACCAATCTACGTGGGAACGCCTTAGTCCGGCTATCTCCAAGATTACAAGCATAGTTGACCCACCTAGCATTCTACTACATTGATAACAAAGATGAAATTCTCAAGGAGCAGCTGAAGCAACATGCGAAATGTTCGAAGACAATTGTGAATGTTGGATTCGAAAAAACGAACCGAATGCAAGAAGTGCTAGGTCGTGCAAAAGAAAAATTATCGTGAAGCATTATTCATCGGCTCTGAGTTAAGACGATAAGATAGTTAACAAAAGTAGTTTTCATAACATGACCCATCATCACATCTACTGTGCAGGTCCCAGGACTCCCAGGATCTTGCACTCGATTCCTTTCGTTGCATCCATTAGCCAAGAATGCCTTCGATCTTTTCAAATGTGGGTTCAGCTGCTGCTTAAGGACTGCTATCTTCTTTATGAATGTCGTTGAATGTCGGTCGAGTCCATTCTCTCAAGCTCTGGAAAAGCCGTGCAAGAGCGTTCCCACATTGACTGGAGAGACTTGGTTGAGTGCGGACAAGTCTGGTACCAATTTCTCGACCTCGAGGAGATAAGGGGCCTGATGGGGCTCGGTGTGGGCTTGAAACAGCACCGTGTTCACGGTGAACAGTATAACTACAACTACGCTGTCCATACCTACCAAAGAACAATTCCAGACAAGCAAAACACAGCACGGTCGCCATTCATTCAAATGATTCATATACAAAGTGGTATGAGATCATCAATGAGAACATTACAGACGTATTACACATAAAGTACGTACTGTAAGGCAGTATAAGCACTGAAATGTAATGTGATCATATCATAATGAAATCGATTATAGTAAACAGTTAAAAATGATTAAGCGGTCAACTAAGATTGGAATTGGATAGCAGAAAAACAACGTAGAACACAAAGAACACTGAATTAAATGGAGCTTTCACACATTCGTGACGACTGGAATTGTTTTCAATGCGCATGCCCTGGAAGCGCTTCCGCCTTCCATTTTTGAACAAACATTTCTCGACTTATCGCTAATTTTATTAATTCAAGTACGGAGGTCACAAGCTGATTTTTAATACATGTAGTTTCAGTAAAAGCTGGTACATCGTAAAGTAAATAGGGCGAACAAGCATAAGTTCATGCTAAGGAAAAGCGAGCGAACAAACAGAAGTTCATGGTGAAAGTAGGAGAGGGAAGAAGTAGAAGTTCAAGGTAAAGAAAAGAGCGAGCAAGCAGAAGTTCATGGTAAGGAAAAGCGAGCGAACAGGCAGAAGCTCATAGTGGAGTAAGGAGAGAGAAGAAGCAGAAGTTCAAGGTAAAGTAAGAAGAGCGAAGAAGCAGAAGTTCATGAAGCACAACATGATATTTCGAAAAAATCTGTTAAATGTCATTGGTTGTCTTGTTTGTGCCTAAAAATTTATCTCTCTGTTGTATTCACACTTTTCATCTTTAACTGAACGATTCCAAACAGCACTTCGCCAGCTAGAATACCATTCTGATGGGAGATGAAAAAGTTTCTTCCTTACGACTATGAAGCTCCTGATTTCTTTACCTCTTCATTAATATAGAAATTATCCACCGTTGTCGAAAAACTGGCTTCGTTGCGAATGTGTTAAATGAAACTGTAGTTTCATCCAATCTGAAGTTCGTTCTTCGCGGAATATTAGAATAACATTAAGGAAATGTCTATCCATTGAATGGTTGAAAATTGTCTCAAGGAAGGTACACTACGACATCCAACTTTCTGGAACCCATTGCGTATCGTTTCTTAATAGCTCAAGAGCATCTGTTAACCTGAAAAAAAGACGTTGAAGAAACAGTATGTGAATCATGTTGGAACTGAAGAGTATCCAATGCAAAATGCGACTAGAACTCAAAAAACTATCGCGAGGTTATCAGGATAAGTGGAGTGGATCATACTGATATTAGACTAGAGTACCAGGATTTGAAATGTTACGGCTACGTAAATGTAGCGAAATATTATAAACGAAGTATCCGAAACCTCCCAACGGTTTAGCCCCTCAGAGATGTCCCTGGGTATCCGGCTGCTATCTACAGCGGGGAGATTTATCCCCTGGAAAGACCTGCCAAGCTGAGAAGGAGTTTGAAGTTTCGATCAATAAGACCAGCTAAGAGTAAGGCAATACCAGGATCCACCACCGTCCTGGTACCAAACTAGTCGTAAGGTGGCAAATTTCTCTGTGATCCACAAGGGTGACGGCTGTCTGTGGTGGTGAAGATCTGGGGCAGATTTTGGCCAGGCCGACCTCGGGATTCCACGGAACCACAGTGGCTTAACTAGCAAATCTTCGAAAAATGGAGATTATGCTGGGGCCCGCATAACCGGTGAGGACGGGCTGTTCAAGTATTATGTAAGTTACAATCTTAACCATTTTATTTACTGCCTATTCTTTTTTACGGCAAGGTATTTTGCGAAATATAACTATTGTAATGCTGAGATATTTGCAAAACTCCGGACCGCAGGTGCTTGCGGTGGGGAACGAGTCTATTGTCCTTTCCAGGTAGTAACGCGCTCACCACCACACCATGCGGGTCCTTCGTTTCGCCTGTCTCTCAGCTAGTTCTGTCGATCTTTTGCCATTAGCAATCACCCGTCAACGGGACTGAATTATGTAAGTATCTGAAAAAGCTGAACAATGGGAGTCTTAAGCCGTCCTAGTTCCAATCCTATAAATTTTTACCTTTTAAATGTAACATCCATATTTCGATTCATTAAAGTAAGATGAATTTGATCTGCATAAGGACCATTTGCGATTTTATCGCTTTCAGCACATACCTTAAAAATAAGAATAAGAAAGTAGGAGATGTTATAATGATTGATAAGACGTCATCGAAAGCAACAAAGCTGAAGCTAAAACATTCGGTGTCGATCGGTTCATAAGGGATGTGCCATGCACTCGACTTCATCAAGCGTCATAAGAGGTGGTTAAAATACATATCTCGCCCGTAAAGTTATTTTTGGGAATTTACCTATCATTCAAGCCAATACTACCGTCCTCCCAGACAAGTCTGATACCCACTTGCAGATCCAAGAGAGGTGGAATATTTCGTGACTCCCGGGAGCGGGAATGAACCAAGAACCACCTGTGTGCTGCAGGGCATCACTAATCGCTGAGGTGCATGCGCCCTATAAAAAGTAGTATTGATAAAAGTAGGCATACGTTGCTCAATTGATCCACTGGTCGTCTTTGATGTCGAAGATTTTCCAGCTGTAAAAACTCCTCCAGTGGCGGTGGGATAACATGTACAACAAAAGGCATAAACTCCGAATTATAGAGATATGAAAGCGCTTGTGGTGCGCAATCGAGCACACACACTCGTCCACTTCGTACAACAGATCGCACGTCGTCTGCGTATGTACCTACAAAGTAAACTGCTCATTATTTTCTCAGCTAACTACGAAAATTCAATATTACATTCTCACCATAGAGTCTGCCGTTCAATTCTCCCCATTCAATCATTTCACCTCCTCGAATTTTTTGCAGCATTTCCGCTTTAGTAACGAAATGATAGTCACGGCCTTCTTGCTCGCCGGGTCGAGCTTGCCTCGAGGTCTCTAGAAAAAGACTACAGGATGTATGTATGTATGTATGTATGTATGTATGTATGTATGTATGTATGTATGTATGTATGTATGTATGTATGTATGTATGTAATGTATGTATGTATGTATGTATGTATGTATTGGCTCGATACAGCGGTATGTCACCGCGAGTGATTGTAAAGGAAAAATGCATTCACCCACGTCAAAACCATGCTTAATGAAGTCGAACGCATGGCGCCTCCCTCATGGATTGATTTGCGCCGAGAGCGTTATCCTTTATCCTTTATCTACATTCAGTTAAAGAGGAGCAGTATCAGAAGAACTACTCAACGAGTATGTTCTCATTGGCAACGAGAAAAATTCGTTCTCGAATGCAAGGAAGAGCGACCAAAGTGGATTTGTATCAACGATGGTCCAAAAAGTTAGCTTGATAACTTTTGTAAGATGGACAAGCGAATCGAGCGATAACGGGCTGTGATAGACAGATGTGGCACATATATGCATAGCAGATGACTTACGAGGCACGGCAGTAGCAAAATATTGTGGAGAAGAACGAAGCAACATGGATTTCAACGTTCTCCGGCCGACGCCTACAGCACCAAGCAGCACGAGCACTCTGCGACCATACGGAGAAAGCATAGCTACCTGTGCAAAAGAACAAGACAAATTCGTGGATAAGATTTTGGCAAGAATTAAGTTAAAGCCCACAGGTACCTTTTCTTTGAATAACGTCGCTGGAAGGTAACCTACTCGAGACAAGTCATTGACTTTTCGAGCCTAAAATGAGTGAGATTTAATTTAAGAGTGCCGGAGATGTAATTTGTTTGAGTGCGAATTGTTTGTTAACCTTCATAGCATGTAATCCTGCTAATCTATTGACTTCAGTGGGCACTATTAAATTCTCCATCTTTTTCTTCAAAAATTTCCAGTAGGAAAGGGACATTTCTTTGCTCCATGGTAGAGCTCAACGAGCTATCTGTGGCCGCCTTATCAACAGAAAAAATGAGAATAAGGAGCCTTATACCTAATCTGCTCCTCAAGCAATCGGATCAACGATCCCTTCACCTATTCTTACTACACGAGACGTCTGCGCACGAGCTTCACCACTGGTTTCTGAGATCTTGAAATTAAGTTTTCGTATAGGTTGCGATGTGTTTGTGTAATTCGTCGACTTGAGCTCGAATGAGGTCAACAGTGATGTTCTCTAGCTCAAGAACTACTCCCTCTATGTTTTCAACAGCAACTCGTATTTCAGAAGAAAATCCTCCTTTGGTTTCCTGAAGTCGCTATTTAAGATTCTGATACGAGAATTGTGGTACTTTGAAGATTGAAGTGGTTACCAATTGTTGATTGTACACATGGAGCGGTAGTAGTGCAAACCACATTTCATTGGTAAAGGTTCCGATAACTCCGAACTGCTTCATTTTTGAACTGTATTCATTATTTTGACTCTTGTCCGACTTAATTTCCAAGCGTGTTCTACAAGCTCATTACAGCGGTAATCCTACCATATATTTCAAGAAATTCTGATTGTGTCTGACCAACTGACTATCGTGGGTTTTTTGAAAGCACCGTACGAACTACATCCAGCCGAGCGTTACCCTGATTGTGCTACCAGGCTGAATGGACTCGTATGCATAAAAACTCCAGCCGACTTCATAACAATACACCTAGTCCATCGTCCTCCTACCATTACCGAACATAAAATAGTTTCCTAATTAATTCAGAGGAGCGACTTTCTATAAAACTCGACGTTAATAATTAACATACACACTTCTTACGAACTGCCCTTGTTGAGCTGACACGCAAGTTCAGTACCGGTGGCTGCTGCTGTTGTTGTGGTCCGATGACCCACGTTTCGGCGACTTCGCCTTCTTCAGAGCCATTTTACAAGGTGTAGGACCACGGAAAAGGAATTGCATATAAAGATGACTGCAACAAGTGCTGTGTTGGAGCCTCTCAAAGAAGCTGGTCTAATCAGAAGTGTAAATTTCTTCATACCATCACTTTTCCTAAGGTTCTGCTATACAGTTGACACATTGGTTTCCATACGCCACTTGGATTTAGAAATACAAACGGATCACACAGCATCCAGTTGGAATATTATTCCTTTAGACAAAAATTTCACATTCGTTATGTCGCGGGATTTAAATCTGAAGTGGAGTAAGGATACGTGAGCTATGAGATCAGAAGACCCAAACCCTAATAGAACATAAACATCTCGACAGCAGACACATAATAGATCTGCGGACGTGTTTCTGCTCATGCCACTAGCTGTGACGTCAATCTTTGTGATTTTGGAAGTATGCTGCATTCTGGGCTTCCGTGGACGTCAATCATGAGTTAATGGAAAGAATTGAAGTCCTTCTGGTGCCAACAAGTATAATGAAGGTGAATATTATAAGTCTCTAAAAAAGTAAATATTACCTGAAACCAATTATCATCCTGGCTCATAACTTGGACGACATCCCCTTTCTTGACGTCGATAGATAGCCAGCGGCAGATTCGTGAATCATCCAAATCCGAGCTGTAGTCAGCATTTACACGATAGAAGACCTATAATGACATCGTCTAAGGCTCTAAAATACAGTAGTAACACTGGAAATAGCCCCGCTGACGGGTGATTGCTGTGGCAAAGATCGATAGAAATAGCTGAGAGAGAGACGAAACGAAGGACCCGCATGGTGTGGTGGTGAACGCGTTACTCCCCGGAAAGGACAATAACGCGTTCGTTCCCCACCATAGACACCTACGGTCCAGAGTTTTGCAAATATCTCAGCAACGTTGTGACTGCAAATAGCTTTCAGAAGGTTTTGTGCACGGTTTTTTGGCCAAATGTTTGAAAAGAGCCCAAGCATTTGACCAAATTTTCAATATAAGAGGATACATTGGTATTCAGAAGTGCTACTCCTTAGGAAAGTACTCCAATAATGTAGTGGTTAGTGGCGCCGCATCAAAAATAAGTGATGTTTGTATAGGTGGTGGACAGTGAAACCTACTGAAGGAGCACTATGGATCGCGGCTGGCACGAGCGTTAGAGTTACACGTCCACTTAGATTCGAAATTGTTTCTTGATTAACGGCAGGTTTTCCGTTCACATGAGTTATGGTATCGCCAGGATGGATATCATGAGTTGCCAAGGCGTTCACACGTGTCACAACCAACTGTCTTGAGATTGTCTCGACTTCAACCTAAAATAAGTAAGCGATAATATCACACGGTAAGATCGCTAGCTCATAAGAAATTGACGCCCGTAGTAGAATCACCATAAAAACATTATGAAAATGCTTGAATACGAAGTCTCAGGTCTCAATCCAGTCTGTGTAGAGGATGTGCGCATGGCCAGTATTTGATGTTTAGCGTTAAAATGCTATGCACTTTGTTAAATATTCAGTTCCTAAAGACCATTAACAGAATGTTTACTACTGTTAATAATGATGAGAGTAATGAGCAAGAGCATTTTTTGGAGATAAAGACAATTATTTGGGAGCCATTAATAAATCCCACAGTGACCAGATGGCAATTATATCGGATGGATTGCTAAAGCTACAATCGTGCAGTCTATATTGTGACAAATATAAGGTCTGTACACAGCTGTGCAAAACGAAAACGATTCTGGTAGAGATATAGACTGTCCAGCACTGAACACACTAAATAAGCTTAAGTATTAGAAGAGCAGTAGCCAAAGGTGCCCTGTAATACGCACGTAGTCTTTGGTTCGATCTGCATTCAAGGCAAAACAAACTGCCATTCCTCTAAGCTTGAAAAATTGTTACCAGACTTGTTTGGGAGGATAACAGCTCTAACTTGATACATTGCCAGGTCCCAGTAAGTTATTCTACAGGTCGGATATCCATTCAACTACCTGTATGGTACCGGATGAAGTCAAATGTATGGTGTATCCCTAAGAGACTGAGCAATGCTGCACACATATACGCTTTATTTTATCCTACAAAAGAAGTTATACTCGCAATAACTCTAATAACAGGCCTATAAGCTATGACGATGTGTCATTGTTAACAATTCTATCTCCCAATTAAATACGAAATGGAATGAGTCGTAAGGAATGTTGGGAAAAATAATGTTGAATGAAAAACAGGTTGGAAATTTCCCATTATAGTGGAAGATACTTCAACGTCTGTACCAACATTTCAGCAGACATTATAGAATGGTAGACGTGCCAGGTGACAAACGCGTAGGGAGGAATCGTAAAAGAGATAGCTTAGCTTAGTAATATCTCAGTAGCTTAGCTCAGCGACAGCTCTCATTTACACTGAGTCAGACGTTATGAAGCAATTATCTAGAAGTCATGCATTTCTTTTCCTTTTGTTTGCACAGATATCGATTTCTACTATAATACGGAAGTATAGACGAGGGCAGGAGAACCACAAGCGCGGAGTGTGCCAAGATATCTCCATTCATAAACAGAAATGCGTGAGTCTTGCCGCGATTTCCTAAAAATTCTGTACTGGCTGAGCAACATAACATGATACAAATAAATAAGGTACTTGTTGTTCTAACTTTTCTGTGATGGGAAATGGTCAGAACGGACCTATTAGCGGTGTATGGCTCACGATACGCACGGCGAAGATTTAGTGGTCCCATGAGGCACTCGTGAGTATGTTAATTGCTTCTTGAGTGCCTCGGACATAATCCCTAGACTGATTCGAACACTGATGTGGGTAATCACGACGTCATAGAAGGAACTTCATAGTAATTATAGCTCCACCTACAACCGAGTATCAACGTCCATAGGAGAAACATCTACTGAACATTTTACATCACTTGAAAATCAGCTACAAAGATATAGTTGGCAAAGCAAATGCTAACTTTAAAAAAAAGTGTGAATACAGCTAGTAAGAATACGATAACGCTTTTGAATAATGCCAGAGATATGAACTACTGCGTTCTGGCACTTCATACTGATAACATCATTTATAACTTTATCCTCTCTAAACTATAAGAAGCAGCTTAAGTAAATTTTCAAAACTGCTCAGGACATTCCGTTCGCGTGAGTTGCGCGAATGGGCTCACTCATTTTTGTTACGAAGCCCTTTATTTTAACTGTCTTAGGTGAGAACGTGGTCACAGGTTTCCCGTGATGTAGGCATGCTCTTAGTCAGACTCCCGAGTGGAAGTGTGGAGGCTTTTTCTAGCTTTTGCAAACAGACGCTCGTTGTGAATCGTCGTTCGATGTCCAGAATACTCGCAGCCATGGCGAAGCAGTAAATCATTAGTGAACAGAAGGACACAGGAAAGCACGAAGGCCGCTAGTTAGACGATGCACATGTTTAACCTTCTTTTTTGTATTTAATTTATGAGTTTGTTCTCTAAAATACAGCCGAATGGCTCCATATACACTGCAAACGCGCAGTACTCTCTTAGCAACGAACGGTTACTTAGACCTTGTTGATCTAAGTGCAAAGTGGATCTTTCGATTGAGAGTAGTCCACTGTTACTTTACACTAATGTAACTCTTCTCATAATCGTAATCGTATCAAAGTTGTAATTTTCCAATTATTTCTCCAGTGATTATTACGGGCTCATTAAGTATTATCACTTTTTGAGGAATACTGTTAAGCGGTCAACATAATATACGGTTAGACGTGAAAGTAAAAGACATTGACTAGAAATGCTACTAACCTGGTTTAGCTGTCTGGCGTCAATGTTCACCGCTCGGGATTGATAACCTGGGCTAAGTATCCTGCCGTTGCTAATCGTTGGAAAACTTGGCAGTGAGTCGAGTGAGAGCGCTTGGACGGATTTAGTTTTGAGCGCCGTTTCCGTAATGACGTCACTTTTCTTCAACCCAGTTCTCGGACCGTCCATGTTCACTGAATCCTGGGGATCAGCATGTTCGTTCTTCATAGAAAGTTCTTCATCATTGGCGGCCGTCTCGTTAAAGGTCCCTGAGCGCGGCTTTTTCTCTAGGTTCTCGATTCGCTCTCGAAGCGCATCCAGGCAGCGGCTCAAATTATTCGCATTGACACGTAGCGCAGCCAGTTCTTGGCTGTCATTCATAGTCGACGACGGTGGTTCAGGAGATAATGCATACGATGAAGCTGCTATGTGGGGCGGTCTTGGAGTCAATGGTTGGTTGCCTGTGGCTCTGCGTCTTCGTTCATAGCCTCCCACGAATCGATGCCGCATAGGCCTCCCGATTGCCGAACCGGTCGAGATGGAGGCTAGAAAATGAGATATTCTCGCTAATAACCCTTTCACAACCTCTCTGGTTCTACAGGGCAATGAATGTCATCATATCTCCAAGAAAACGTTCCCTAAAGAAAATAATTAGTTATGAGGGCTTTTTCTGCATCGACCTGTTCGTGTGAAATATAAGGAGTGAAAGCGAAATAATACTCTTCTAATGTTGGCTATTTGTGTAAAATTAAGCTTCTCCTCTATAAGATTATGGACGGAAGAAGTTAGATTTGTTCTCGCGGGCCCTCGTATATTGGGGTACTTCATTCGGTTTTATTACGCTTTATTACCCTTTCTTACATGTTAGGGCTTGAGCCAATAAGTATTCGCAGTTTCGGAAAAAAACTTTAAAACTCATTCTCATTCAGAGGCATAGAAATGAAGGGATATCGGTTGCTTACGGCTACCAATAGAATCACAGGGCTTTCCTCTCCAACTCTTACAAGATCAAAGTTGAACAATTCTCAAAATGTTGTTTCTGTCAAGGATTTCACTGCTAAGAAGTGTCTGAAACAGTAAACAAACTTATCAAAAACGTCCTGTCATTAACTACAAACCTTTTATGGCGCGGCATTCAATTCATGTCGTTGTAACTGCCAACTGAGTCCGAAAGGGTAATTGAGGCTTTCAAGTTTAAATCTTCGAATGAAGAGTGAAGACATCACTAGGAAATGATGCTTCTTTTCTAAAAGTACGAATTAATGTTTAACTTAATTTTCTTTCTTCAGCTTCAGTCTCAAACTGAAGAGTCTTTATCGACATTTCAGATGCTCCCGAGCTTTTTTCATTCCCATTAAACTTTTAAATATATATATATATTTTAAAATTTTCCCCAAAATGTGAAACATTTCAATAACAACCAAGGCTCATATCCATTTAGCCAATCCCGGCATTGATAGTTACGCATTTATGTTCTTCAAAAGATCCCTTACATAAAAAATTTGCAATGTCTCTTTTCTACTATACTTTGGATAACTTTTCGCGCTAATCCTGAAGAAAGGGAAAGGTGGTACGATGTTGCTAAACGTTAAATAAGTTTTCAAGTAAGTCAAGAAGGTCACCCTAAACACCATTCGTTTCCATTGCGCTCCAGAGAACTTCAATTGGGTCTGCTCGCTTAATGGGGCCACGAAGAGCATCACGAATTTGGTTTAGTACCCCCTTCATAACAAAAGAAGGTAGTTACAACCTGGCTTGCTAATTACATAGCACAGGTATTCTCTTAGCCGGATTCTCTGAAGGGAACCGTCAATTTCTTCGAGTTGGGTGTATCTGTTCATAAGATGAACAATCCACCATCTGTAGAAAGGGTAAGCGGTTCAGCTTTGATCAATCCAATAGGGACGCATCATGTATTCGACTCCGTCTAAACGTCGCACAGATGAATACATATTTATCCTGGACAATGAATTACAGGTGCTTACTGATGTATTAAACTACCCTTCGCATGAGCAGAATGGGTCTAAGGCCTGCTGGCAGTCACCTATGCACATAACATTTCTTTTATCGTTCCCTATACCGTGTCAAAAAGTGTTTCTGAGTAGATTTTTGTTAAGATGCATTTATATCAAAGTATTAAAAGTGCTGAATGCATCAGCCAATTGTTGAAAACCACTAGCTCTATAGCTAGTAAGGAAACAGTACTGGCTTATACAAGCTGTTAGGAAGATGATAATTCCGAGTTTCATGATCAATGCATTAGATTTTATCAACTTTGAAACGTTATCGGCTCAAAGCTTTGTTTAGAGATCACCAGAAAGATGCCAATTCCTAGTTTTCAAGGAATTACTAAATTTAATTAGATTAGTAAAGCACGGACAGACCGCTTTTTCTGTGTTGCACCTTGACCAATCAAAATCAGATAAAGGTTTTAATGGAGGGTCAGTCTCTGCAGTGTACATCTACGAAGTGCTCCAATTTCTAAGAGATGAAGCGAAGATGCCAAAAGTTCTTTAATGATTTGAATCGTCCTTCATGAACTTAGGGCCGGATGATAAGAAGATGATCGTGAACTACTTTCTTATTCTGTAAAAGAGAGAACTATACTGGTTTGTGCTCACCTCACCGTGTTTCCTATATTTAGAGAATATCATGGTACTAAACAAAGTAGTCCAGAGGAAAAGAAACCATGTTTTTTTTGCGTAAGCATGATTTTATCGTATGCATGATTGGCTGGTTGTGGAGTGTTTCATTTCATTGGAGTTGTTGGCAGTTTATGTTTGAACATCCCAAGCTCACGATGAACTTGATGGAATCTGTTGCGTTGAATAAACACAAAGTTCTTCTGTAAGTTGTTATCGGAAGATGTCACATGGAAAAAATTGAAGGTGCAGGACCTTCCTTTTTGCAGAGTCCATAAAATTCTAATTACTACTTATCTATTCAGAAAGCTCGCAGTATCGGGTAAGAATGGGGCTGGCGAGGATTGTGTTATGCGAAGGGCTAACGAATTTAACGGGAACTAAGAAACGATTACCGAATGGTTCGTTGATAATGTCTTCTGAATGACATCGCAAATGTAGCACAATTCAGTCGACTCAAGCTTCTGAACACTAATTGTCCTCATTATTGCGGCTCTCTGACATCCGAATTCCAAGAATGGGACCACGTAAATCGTGATTCAAGCTGTTTTCTTGAACATCACACGTTCTCAAAATTTAACGGGACTACCTAAAAAGATGCTTCTTTCTTAAAATGAAGATATTATTGTGCCGCCTCTGTAAGCATTGGCATGGATCAACAATGCGCTGTTTCTTTAATAAGCACACACGAGATTGCTTCTGTGCTATTTATTTATCCACAAACACTGACATTTCAGCGGAATTTGTCTTCTTCAGAACCTGGAAAGACCAAGTTGACTGCAATATAGTCAGCCAAACATACTGTTTGCACTTTCTCTTTAGGAAAGCCGGACTTGAAACACTAAGTAGAGATAGAGAGCAAAGAGTGGGATGTTCACCACTACCGCCATTTCCTCAAACGTTCTGTAGACAACAAGACTCCAGTAACGAATCTAATAGCAAATTTCGGATATCTGCGGATGGAATTTTCAAAGTCCCTAATCATTATCGCAGGATCTCCAACCTCAATAGAAACGCGAAAATGTGGCTTGCGAGAGATTCGAGAGCTGATAAGGTTAAAAAACACTAGCTTTTCCGTTGGTGATAAAAGTCGAGAGTTTGTCGTAATTCGTCTCCAATTAGGTGCTGAGATAACGAAGCATCCTGAAGATGGTTCCCTTCGTCACTGATTATCTGAAAAGGAACTTAGAAGTCAACACAGAAGATTGAACAACGAATAGATCGAAGTGGGAAACCCAGCAGATGTAAAACTATCAGTTATTTCTCAACGTAAACATGAATAATCAACACGTCAAGTATGCACTGAAACACATATGTAAGCAACCACTGATGACGTGACGCCTAATGACCTCTCAACCTTCAAGGTTAGACGTATCACCAGCTGTGTAAACCCACCAAGAGTTAGAATGAGACGGTTCTCAACCCCGATACTTACTCAGCTGCTGAAACACATCCCAGCCCACTTTCCGAATACTTAAATGGTCATGGGTCGACTATGTAACGTGCCTCCTGACAGCGCGTACGTTACTAAATCTTTCGACGCTATCCCCATTAAAACATAATATTTATTTTATATTTATTAGTTTGTTTATTTATATAATACAAACGTTTCCAATGACTCTAGAATAGAAGTCTTCCCCGCGCTCCTTCGTCAACGCTAAGGAGAAGCTCCTCGATTCAGCAGCTCATGGGCCTCTTAAAGAAGTGCCTAAACTGCTCAATCTTTAGATGGTCAGGGAAGTACTTGCAGGCGCAGATGAGCGGGATGGCTCTGCCATTATGTCCAAGGTGGAAGGACCAGTAATCGATCGCTGGCCATTACTCTACTGTAGATGTACAGATCGTTGTGTTTTTTCATCTGCTACACACAAGAGGAGATGGAGAAATGTTTTAACGTATCGAATGAACAGTCAGACTACATTACGCTCATCAGAGAGAAACCGAAAGGACACTGGCCTTAATTTCTAACATCTAACATTGACCTATTCAAAGACGACTAAATCACCAAATGGTTCTGAAAGCCAAGTAACAAAAACATACTGGTTCATCACCTTTACTCTTACCACTTACACACAAAAAGGGCGCTTGTGACAAACATGTTTCGAACAGCCACCATTGTATACGCAGAAACAGAATAAAAGGAAAAATTACTGAAGCTGGCGGAGCAAATAGCCATTTCCAAAGGTTACGAAGAGGTAGCTCCTCGAGATTGGTCTGCAGGAAGAGCCACACCCCCAAATGTCTAGCGAGAATATGCTCCCGTTTATCCTACCTTTCATCTCCAATGAAATAGGTGCAACTATAAAACGTGACTCAGAAAGAACCGGTATAGAGAATTCAGTAGAAGTAATTGAAATACCAGCGAACACTTCCAGATGCCAGCAAGTTCGTAACCGCCTGTATGACCGTCTATATACAATGCAGAATTGCGTGATATGCCCCGCCGGTATAGACGGTGATTGCATTAGTTCGAGTATGGTTTATCTGATCTCTTGCTAAGCGTGTGGAACTAATAGATTGGAGAAACGGATAGACCACTCTGCGTCCGTATAAAGGAATACTTAGATGCTAAGCGTTGTATTGTTTCCAATACCCCACTAAGCGCACATAAGACACAGAGAGATAACGGCGAAGATTTTGAAGTAGAGGTCACCATCCTCGCACAAAAATCTAAAACTTCGGCGTCTAAAACACTCGAAGTATTCTGGATAAATTCCAAGAATCCAAAAGTGAACCGCAGAAAGGAATGCCTTGTTATCACGTGTGATTTCAGGAAGTATCTAAAACCGATATTTTAACGTGAGAAGATTGCACTACACATCCATGTGAGGTCTATAAGGGCGGTCTGCACTTCGAATACTCGAAAGACTCATAGAAAGCGGTGAGCGCGTGAAGCTGATTTGTTTTCAATGCAGCTGAAATTTAGGCTTCGTGATCCTTCTTTGTTGGTTATTATGTTGGTTATGGAGGTGTTTAGCCGACTAGATTGCAGTTAGCTTTCCAGGCTCCAGAGAAAGCAAAATTAGAATTCGCCGAAACTTTAGTCTTTGTGGACAAATAAATAGTATAGTAGCAACACCGTATGTGCTTATTAAGAACTTCTTAAGAATTAAATGTAGTAATACGGTAGAGATACTAGTATAGGTCGTGGGATTAACACGAGGCGAATGAATTCGTCGAAGGAACGGCTCATTTGCACTTTGTTAAGTGTAAAACGTAATCTCCTCTGTTGACGCAATCCACAACATCTGTTTAAGTTCAGCTCCTTAGTGGTTACAAAAACCGAAGCAAAAAAGGCTCCAGGACACTAATGACTGTTGTGAAGGATTCGTCCAGATTTCGTAATGAAAGAAATATCGGTTATGGTGCAATCTAAAAGAGAAGAGACTAAAATAAACAGTAAAATAGATAGTGAGTGAATGACCCATGGCGGTCAGTTTTCACTAGAACGCATGAGTCATGTTTCACTCATTTTGTCACCGTTGTGTTAAGCCAATGCTCAACTCGTACTGAGTATTATTAAAGGGACAAAAGGATATAGCTCTCAGAGTTGATCAATCCTTGTGGGATGCGCCATGCATTTCAACATCTTTCGAGGTGATCGAATACAATCTGGTGTACACTCACGGTGGCCTACTGGTGTATCAAGTTAGTCCCACTGCCCTTCCAAACAGGTCTGCCACCAAGTTGCTAAAGCCGGAAGGATGGAGGGCTTGATGGGCCTGGTGCGCAGGATCGAACCCATGTGTATTGCAGAGCTTCTCTAATCACTGCGTTACACGCGCCCTTACGGCTTTATTAGTTGAACTAAAAACTATTAGAATCTACAGATCTTTGCTTATGAGATACAAGCTGTATTATTCTGCTACCATAATGGCACGAGTTTCTGGAGCTTACGAGACGTACTTCTCTCAGTTTTTATTCTGTCAAAATTCGCGTATCGAATATGAAAGCGGTGGAACAATGAGATTTCCTTCTGCGGGGCACGGCGGAACCAATCATCGCTAATGTTTGCGGCTACTGCATTTACGTTTAAAAACCCGAAATATTTAAGTTCGTTCTCATTCTCTCTTAAAGTTTTAGTGCTAAGCAAATTTAAAATTAAAGTACCAGACATAAAAAAGTGGTGCCTAACCTGTCCACTATTTTCTTCGGGGCAGGTTATCACTTTAAATACAATCACAATAATGTCGAGAAGTGAGCAGAACTCGGAATCCCAGGTCGAGCTTCGAACCCGCGATTTCACATCCCGGTAGCTCCAGCACACTACACCATCGACGCCCCGGCTTTGTCTTTCTCACAGCCGGTTTTTTACACTAACAGTCAACCATTGTGATTTTGATTGCAGCTTCAGCTCAACTGGGTTCAATGCTAATTTGTGCGTGCTATATCACTTCCGTTATTGGGTGATTTCTCATAGCACCGTTAGAGTAAAAAGCCAGCTGAAAGAAATGCAAATCAAGGGCCTCAATGATGCAGTGGGTAGCACATGAATCCCCGCTAAGGACAGTCACGAGTTCGAGGCTCACCTGAATCTCCAGGTTTCCAGGTTTTGCTCATATCTCAGCACCATTATAAAAAATCAATGGCACATAAGACGATAAAACAGCCTCTTAAATAAATAAAACCTTAAAAAATTTTTTAAATCGATCTCTTGGTTTCCAAGGCTTAATGAAAGTCGGTTTAGGATATTGTCACGCTATGTGCTAGCTAATATAATACCGATTCCTACTCGATGCATTGTCGCCAAAAATTCAGAGCACATTGGATGGCTGCAATAGATCGACATTTGCCCTGTATGAAAGAGCACCGTCGAGTGATATTCTTCATCCGAGCAGCGCTCCCTTCACTGGATTTGACTCGATGCGATGATGAAGAGGAGCACTTGCGGTGGATCATCGACTCGAACCAGTCTGGCTTTGAAGAAGACGAAGAAATTTTCTATAAATCTAGGAACAGAAACTGTCATCCGTTATGGAAAGCCATTATGGGATGTTATGTGCTAAAATGAAAATAATATTACACAAAAATGGAGTATTTCCTTAAATCGATATGGCAAATTATCTTCTATAAGTCTTTCACGTCATCAAGCATTTGTATGCTCTAATTATCGAAGATATCTTACTCGATGCTTGATATGTGAATGGCCCGTCATAACTAGTTTTGCGGACCCCAGCATAATAACCATCTTCCGGAGATTTGCTGGTTAAGCCACTGTGGTTCCCTGGAATCCCGAGGACAGCCTAGCCAAAGTCAGCCCCAGAATAATTATCGGTAGTTATAAAAGAAAGTAATATTGTTGCGAATGTGTTAAGATTAACCTTTTTATTTACTGTCAATTCTTTTTAACGGCAAGGTATGTTGCGAAGTACAACTTCAATGATGCTGAGATATTTGCAAAACTCCGGACCGCAGGTGTATGCGGTGAGGAACGAACGCGCTGTTATCCTTTCCGGGGAGTAATACGTTCACCACCACCACCATGCGGGCCCTGCGTTTCGCCTGTTTCTCAGCTAATTCTATCGATCTTTTTTTAAAAGTTACATTTCGCAACATACCCTACCGTTGAAAAGAATAGGCAGTACATAAAAAGTTAAAGTTGTGATTCCGACTACAGCCTCAGCTTAACTGGGTTCATTGCCAATGTGGGCTCTCCAGATCAATCCCATTAACGTGTGATTGCTGATGGCACTGATCGATGAAACTAGCTGAGAGACAGGTGAAACGAAGGACCCACATGGTGTAGTGGTGAACGCATTAGCCCCCGGAAAGGGTGATAGCGCGTTCGTTCCCCACCGCAGACACCTGCGGTTCGGAGTTTTGCAAATATCTCGTTATGCGCTAAAATTGTAGAAACGCTGAGTGCGAGAGAGAAGCAATTAACTTTTTCAGATTTATATGTTACATAAGGGTCTCTTGTAGTGCAGTGACTAGACGTGCCCTGGATATGGACGATGTCGTCCGCAAGCCCTGAGCGAACCGATACTTCCATCTCTCCTGGGTTGGCAAGTTGGCAGCAAACCTGTTTGGCAAGATAGCAGCATTGGCTTGATACATCGATAGGCTACCAGAAGTCACTGTATAGATGAGATATGTATTCAGTCATCTCTACGATGCTACGAATTGAGTCGAACGCACGGGTCATCCCTAGAGATTGATCAACACTGAGCAATTTATATTTTCTAGAAACTAAGCATCATTTGACTATCACAATGATGCTGAGATATTTGCATAACTCCGGGCCGCAGGTGTCTGAACGATTCCGTTGATGGATGTTTGCTGATGGCACTGGTTGATAGAAAACTAGATGAGAGACATACGAAACGAAAGGCCCGAAAGGTGTGGTGGCGAAAGCGTCAACCTCGGAAAAGGTGGTAGCGAGTTCGTTCCCCACCGCAGACAGCCGCAGTGCGGAGTTTAGGAAGTGTCTCAGCATCAGTGTGATTGTATCTCACATAATAGCATGCCGTGAAAAGTTGTAGAAGGCAGTACGTAAAAAGCTAATCAATATGCTTTTCTAGATTCTGCAAATCACACGAGGTTGTTATAGAAGTTTTATTCGGGTAACGTTTCGACGTCTTCGTTTTCTTCAGAGCCGATCCGCTTCTACGCAGGAGGGTTGATGTCGGTTGTCTACTGATAGTGATACACCCATGAAGATAATATATCCTATAGTAGTCGGTACCATATCAGCTAACAGATAGCGAATCGCTACTTGTTAACAGCTCACCATCGTTTAGCCTCGGCGTGAATAACCAGCATAGTTCCTTCATGCTTTTTAACCCCTATAACAACCTCGTACGAGCCGTGAACAATCTTTTACACTATCCTTTATCCCCTATAATATCCAGAACTGTACGTTCCCTGATACTGACTGTATGTCTCGTTGAATAGTCAGCCTGCATTGCACTCACTGTGTCTTCACTCTTGTCCGCCCACTCGTGGTAAATAACCGATGAGTCATCGTCTTCCTGACGGGACGAATCGTCCGCTGAATGACTGGGTGTCCGCGAATCGTGCCAAAAGGTCGCCGGCCATGACGATCACGACGGCGACGGCACTCATTGTTCATCACTTCTTCAACGTCATCATCATTATCATCATCGTCATCACATCATTCTCACCGCCCGTTCTGATGCTGTTTCGTCACTCTGCTACTCTCATTACGTCATTCGCTGCATCGTTCTCCTCTTATTGGCAATAAATTATCCTAACGAAGTGATGAAATCTGACTAGTCTTCATTGAAGAACGCTTCGCCGTTTCCTTTAACGTCGACGGTACTTAATCAGAAGGTCATCGTTATCTTTGTAAACAAGTTTTGAACAAACATATACAGTCGTAAGCACATCTTATTTACGAAAATGGACATTCATGCTCAGTTGCTGTCGTATTTGTTTTCTTTGTCGTTGACTGACCACCACTTCTTTGCTAACGATAGTTCTGGTCGTCTTTCGAAGTCCTTTGCACTTTGACGGGTTTCAGTGTTGCACTTTTGCCTACGTAAACTTACCATAATGGAAACGAAGGCATTCCAGATATGGCATATCCTCCGATGTACAACCTCCAGCAAATCTTCTCCTCTGTTGACAAAGACAGGTACGAATTCAGAACAATCCATAATATTGTTATACCTTTTTATTTTCTGCCTACTGTAATTTCGCGGCAGGGTACTAAGCGAAATACAACCACAACGTTGCTGAGATATTTGCAAAATTCTGGACCGCAGGTGTCTATGGTGGGGAACGAACGCGCTATTGTCCTTTCCGGGGAGTAACGCGTTCACCACCACACCATATGGGTCCTTTGATTTCAACTACAGCCGCAGCTTAACTGGGTTCTATGCCGATTTGGGCGCCCCAGATCATTCCCGCTGACGGGTGATTGCTGTGGCAAAGATCGATAGAAATAGCTGAGAGACAGGCGAAACAAGGGACGCGCATGGTGTGGTGGTGAACGCGTTGCTCCCCGGAAAAGACAATAGCGCGTTCGTTCCCCACCATAGACACCTGCTGTCCAGAGTTTTGCAAATATCTCAGCAACGTTGTGGTTGTAATCCATAGTATTTTTGGTATCACTGGATGTTCGATTATCAGGTCCGGGAACATAAGTGTGGATGAACTACAACGTGCATTATCTAACGGAACATGGAATCCATTCAATCCAGAGACTTGTCGACTGATGATCGGTGAGTTCTTCATTATCTTAGGCGCGTTTAGCTCTGTACTGATGGTTGGCAAACAATCAGCTATCTTCGCAAGAGACAACCATATTTGCATTAAGCCGTAGTTCTGGTGAAACAGTTTTGTTGGATGAGTTTCGTTCCTGGTCACCTCTTTCTTTAGGTATGTTCGATTCGAATGGTGACGGAGCTATTAATTTTAGTGAATTCCAGGTAAATTTTCCCACTCACTTTAGATTGCATTGCAACGTCCTCTTTATGTTTCTGTTGCGTAATTGTGTTCAAAACAACCTTAAACCTTCTGATTCAGGAAAAGCAGCTCACTATAGCTCATAAAATCTACAAACCTGTCTCTCTATCCACTACTGTTGTGAAAGATCCATCCATCCCTCTTAAGTGCATAGTAGAACCACTACTAGTAATGGTGAAGTCAATTTCCTGACATTGCCATTAACTGATCGGAATTTTTAGTTTCAAGAGTCATCTAAAGCGCTTTTATGTTAAAAACTTGAAATCCATGGTCTACTTACCAGCTGAACCGTGATCTTGGAAACGTCATGCTAATCTTGGTTGGTAACAGCCTCGTTTGCAGTGTCCCTTTTTTTAGCGATGTTTTATAAACGGTGTATTTGGCTATTTGCTTTCGACTTCTAGAAAGTTGTATTTAAATGGACGTTTTTCCTGAATCACGAAAATCTGAGGTCCCCAGAATCACTTCTATTTCGTTGTAACTTGCAGCTCGGACAAAATGTTCCTAAGCTATGTCGACTTAGATGAACACCAAAACTCTTAGATATCTTTGGTAAAGAGGACTTTCCTTTTAAGTCTTCTCGAATCTTCTAAAATTTATTGCTGTTCGACGAGACAAACATTCCATGTAGCTGCGGTGATAATCTGACTAATAAGATATCGAGTTTTTCTCTGTTCTGAAAAGTAATAGGACTGCTCATCGATGTGAGATGAAATATGTCTTGTGGAATGAAATCTCCCTTGTTGTAATCTCGTGAACTCAAATGCCTACAACACTTGTTACACCTGCTTAAAATAACATATTTGGAAAGAAACTCTGCATCCGCTTTCTGTTTTCTATACACCTTAATCATGCTCCTACTTGTTTGCAGGCACTATGGCAATACATAAATGATTGGACGAACTGTTTTCGTGGTTTTGACTTAGATAATAGTGGCAATATCGACAAGTCGGAACTTCAAAGTGCTCTCTCACGATTCGGTTGGTTAAACATCAGCCTACTTTCCTCTGTGATTTCATTGTTAAGATTACTTTAGGATATCGGCTATCAGACCAGTTTTACAACATTTTAATGCATAAATTTGACCGTACACATACAGGATGTATAAATTTCGACGACTTTATCCAGTTATGTGTGGTATTGCAAACCCTAACTGCTGCCTTCAGGTGAGAAAAATTAAGAAAAGTGGAATTTTGTTCTCATTTCGTGATGTGCAAACCATATCCTTCCAAACTGGCCGTTTACACAGCCTGTTTTTGTTTTTTATGCTTCTTGTTTTCTACGATTAGCAATCAAAACACTGAACCTGTACTTCGGACTTAAGAAAAATAGTTTGACTGTATGGTTATATTGTTTGTTGATTGTTTAGAGACAAGGACACTGATCGCGATGGCGTCATCACCATACGGTTTGAGGAATTTCTCACAATGGTGTTTAGTTTACAGATATGATCTGTATTCTTCCTATACTGATGAAGTATTCACCTAACAATAAGGAACAAAGGGATTTTCATCACATATCAATATACATCCATATCATAGGTGCTGTTTCAGATTACTGGTATGGTCCTAAAAATGGTTGGTTAAAGAGGAAATAAATGAATTCTTCTCTACGTGGTTCGAATTCGAACTATGCGAAGAAATCTGGGAATGCTAAAACTTTATTCCAACTATCTCCACTGACCAGCACTTTGAACGCGTGGATGACGTGTATTTCAATAATAAAACTATACAGTGGCAGCGATGATTATCCTTCGAAAACATGTATGTTATCCGGTTTATATCCGGATTCATGCAGTATTCTAAAAAGGCCAAAAATCAAAACATAGAGGAAAAAAGAATCGAATATGGAAAGTACACTCACTTTGCAGCATTCTGATTAAATCCATCAGGACCACACACTAATACTCGCAAAGAAGTGTGTGCCGGTGGAATCATATCAGCATCAATACGTCCTCTGCGACCATTCCATCCTTCGGATGGAGAAGTGAGGATGTGTTCAACCTCAAACAAATCACTAAGCAATCACTCATTTGTTGTTCTTGTACTGGGGACGTACCTTAACTGTATTGTCATCCCACTTTATAGGTAGCCAATCATCACTAACTATGTCTTGTTCAGTTTTATTAAACAACAGCAAACGAGTGCTACACCTATAAAGATGACCACAAATCATTATAGGACATTAACAAATTAAAAATGTACGGACTTACGAAGGTGAAGGGTTCATCTTCATTTTCCGTAACCTAGAAATGAGTACGTTGACCATTGGTGTTATTCCAGTACCAGCTGCCAGCAGAACCAGGTCGCATTCAGGACTAATCCATCTAGATAAATCAGTCTTCCCTATAGGTTCGCTGATTTCAATTGAATCTCCTAAAAACATAACACCTAAAACAATGGTAAAGTAACTTATGTTGATTGTTGAGAAAGTTTGTCATGAACACTAACCAACGCCTAGATTTCCTAAACAAGGTGTGCATATACCATCATTATAAATCTTTATCATAAGGGAGATCGTGGCAGAGCCACTACACCAGCCATTTCCTTCTTCTTCTGATTCTGCTGAGAGTGACACTGAGTTGACAGGTGTGTAAAATCGATACAATGTCGATCCTAAACAAATAATATATGGTAATACGAAACACATCGACTTCCTAGGAATCGTAAAAATAGAAAATTGATGGAAATCACCTCCTTTATGGATCTTTACAGAAACGTGTCTGCCTGGTGCTACAGGGAAAAACAATCCCTCTGGAAGCCGAAGAGTGAACAACAGAGTGTTGTGAGATACCGGACGCTTTTCTTCTATGACGCATTTATAGTAAACGAGCACTATAACATTAAGTCATTGACATTTAGAGAGTTGTACTAACTAAGAATGAAGATAAAGCAGTGTGAAATTGAAATAAATAACTCAGAAAAGTTAAAATATAGCTCGAATAGAGTAATGCAGACATAAAACGAAAAACCGTACATGGAGACTGTCTAATTGATTGATACGTTGAAGACAGAAGCGATTCAGTTGACTGGAAGACGACAGTAACAGAACCGTCTTTCACTACAACTTTATACGCCATCAATAATAGATCGCTCGCTACGTTATCTATAAAAAGGTTCCCTAATTGATGTATAACTATGGTGATGACCTGAAATGACAGAAATAGTGTCTTACTCCACTTCACTTCAGTCACAGAATGCTCTCTTTGACGAACAACAATCCGGAAATGCTTTTTGCTTTGAGAGAGATCAACAATAATATTTTCTAGAGCCAAGTCAGATGCGTTCCAATCCTCACAGGACAACGTTACACTTTTATCATCTGTGACGACGCTTAAAAATGGGTAGTATTATCTTCAGTTGTAACAAGAATGCCGGAAAATGAATGGCCTCACCAAACTCCATAGTTTTCCCCAGTATCCTTTTCGTTCATGATCAAAGAGTTCATTTGCAATGATATCGACTGCGACTGACCAAGAGTGGAAGGGCCAGGTTGGGGTACTGGATTTATGACAACCGAATTGGTAAAAAAAATTTTCAAAACAACTTCAGTGAATGTCCAAGAACTCACACATTGACAAGTCACCCGTGAACCTTCCAACAAGACATGATTTTAACATCCTTTCATAGTTGACCCATGGATGGTAGTGATTGAATAGACCGGTAGCGTCATTGCCTGCTGCTCGCATTAGCTCTGGGATCCCTCCAGGATGAAATTCCAAATACGACGTAATATCATAAACCTAAAAATGACACTTCTTTGACGCAGAAGCTGGGGATAACATTGGAAAGTACGAGGTACAAACAGCTGTGTAACAATGAAAATAAAACAAGTGGAAAGAACTTAGTCCTTTTTAACTTCACTAAAATGGTCTCCAATAGCAACTGATCGAACAGGTGATGGAAAGACTAAAGAAAAAATGAATAAATAAACACTTATCAGCTGATATTCAAACCTGTCCAAAAAGGTGCACCCAACAATCTTCTCTCTTATTATGCCTCATGAGTTCTACATGATTCACTGACATATTTTTCTTAGCAAGGATCTAGAAAATTTTTGGTCATCTGCACGAAATCTTATGAAAAGAAGAGATCTTTGATATTAACTTTATACCTTTCCTGAAGCCAAGCGAATCCAATCCACAAGACTTCGACCTCGAGGAAGCTCAACTTTGACGCGTCCATATTCCGTTCTTTTCCCGACAGGATTCTTAAACAAGCAATCTAAACTCCATATTCAAAGTTGAATCCGCAACTACATCATTATTCAGGCTTATTTAATACCTCTAGTGACACTACTGCCTACAATATAGCCTGTACCATCAAATCCACCAATCCACGTACCACAGACAACGTCTGCCGATCAGGCATAATGCAACTCATCAACTTAGCAACCCGCACAGCTCAGTCATGGCTAATTAAAAGTCCAGTACTGGCGAGTCGTCAATTCTAATGCTTTACCGCAATTGCGAACAGCCGTCATATTTCCCGCGCAATGTGGTAGTACTGCTGCTCGGTAATCTCCAGCACTGATCAGCGAAAAACATTTTCAGGACTCCCTGGTTACCAGATGTTACTCTAACGTTTTGCCTAGGGTCCACTGAGGGCAATAAGTAATTGTGAGTGTTATTTTAGTTGGAATGTTTTTAGTGGTTATATAGGTCTAGAAAGTGGGTTATAAAGTTTACAAGCCTAAATAGATTGATGGAAAAGAAATCTTTGCTTGGGGGAAGTCATTTCCAGCCAAAAATTGGAAGGTTTGTTGAGTTCTGGTGAACGAGTTCTTTGGTTTCTGATTCTTTGGTGTTCTCGTACTCGACAAATGGTACCCATCTCTTGCAGCTCTTTCCTTGAGTCTTTGCAACCATTTTGTCTCTACTTATGCAAAAAAATTGAAATCCCAGTTTGAGTTGACCATGATAGAAGACCTTATGATACGTGGTTCTTTGTGAAGGGCTATATTCGGCCGGTCTAAGACGGAAGTGTGTTTTACAGTGTTTGGATAGATGTAGTGCCATAACTTCTTAGCTTGTACACTTTATTATATTGAGAACGACTGAACGATTTATGCCATAGATTTCCTACTCAGCCGGTGCTGACCTTAACGAAATCCTAGAAACGAAAGTCTGATTTCCACGTTAAAAATCTACGTGTTCCATTATAAGGTAGACACCAATCACAGTAGGAATGAGTATAGCTCTCATGCAAATATTCTGATTTGTTCGGTTTATTTGTTTAAGTTATTGGAGAAGCTAATGAATAGTACCGTCAGTGGACCAGTTCCGGCTCACCGATCACTCCATGGCGATAGGCAAGGTGGTGGACCATCGGTAAGCGCTTTTGAAGAACGAAGACAAGTTTATGTACGAGAGGGAAGGGAAATTATGTTTGAAGTGAAGAGTTTGCTCAAGAAGTTGAATAGTTTGATAACTTTCAGCGAGTTCCATCAGGCTATACTTGCTCTAGGTGTGGACCTGGGTTTGATGGTCGGTGAATGTAACCCACTAGATCTTAGTGGGTTTACCCTCTCCGGCGCCATTTGATTCATAGTGGAACACTTCATTAAAATCTGATCTATGGGTGAACGTCAGAATAACTTTCGTCACCCACCAGGTTATTCTGTTTTTCCAAACTGGTTATGATTATTTGACATCGAATTTTAACCGCTTGAAGAGGGATGTTTTCTTAGATAACGTAACTCCTCAACGTTATGGAGAAAACGATGCCGCCGAAACGTTTGCCATAGAGAACTGAGAAAAAGAAAACATGTCAATCACGTTATTGTCAAGTTTTGAAGGATAGTTCGTTCGAGAGCGCAGTAGCTTGCTTACCAGTCCCGAATTTTTTTGTAGTTGGCTCAGTGGAGACCTGCATAGTTCTATGTTTAGCAGTACATCTCAAAGGAAATGAGTGTGTAGGACATGAATTAATCACAGTCGTTTAGCGGGATTTCCTGAAGAAGCATAGAAATGAAACATGGAACAAAACATTGAGAATGAAACAAAGTTTGTTATTCATAACTTTTTAAGATCCAGACAATCTTAGTACTGTACCAAATAAGAGCTTATGGCTATCAGATGTTTTTTCCTGGTAATAGATGTCGTTCATCCTAGCGCACTTCGCAGAATTCAAAAGCTCCTACGTAAATAGATTGTTTAAATATGAAAGCAATTATATACGTGTTCGATTTAGACTGGCCTGCTTATAAACGTGATCCGGTCACTTACCACAAGCGTCTCGGAGGATCAGCGAGAGTTGGAGAAGTCTCGCCTACAGAAAGGGTTTCAGGAATCTGAAGCACTCATTGACAAGTTGGTTAAATGTAAGTTACCAGGAAGTATGTTTCCTCTTCTCGTTTAAGTGTTCATTATTTGTGCTACGAGTCTGCTTTTGTTTGTTATAGCTCATCAAAAAGATGTTGAAGAGTGTCTTGATTCCTTTAGGGATATCTCAACCAGATTGTCAGGTAGGCCTTTTGTCTTGTTTTAGCGGTCTCTGTAGTTTCTTTTAAATCGTTGTTATGTTAAGCATGTCGTGAGAGGATTCACAATGTCCGAAACGCCTTACTTACATGCAAGACACATCTTGAGTGTCGGCGTGATGACTTAAAGAAGCTTTGGCTTGAGAATTCCCAACAAAAGCACATTTGTGAAATCATGGCACAATTGTAAGGGTTGTTTTTCTTAGTGCTCACGCTTTCTTAGAGCGCGTTGCGCTTAATTGAGAACTCTTCTTTTTCAGGGATGATCTCAGAGAAGCTCCTTCAAAGATTGACACTCTCATAAGTCAAGGAAATTATACGAGCGCTGCTAAGATAGCTAGTACATCTCGTCAGTTTTTCTGTGTGCAGTTCCTTCTGTTGCGTGGTAGTTCTCGATTTTTAGATGATCTTCTTCATGGAAGACTGGCTAAAATTGAAGGACTGTCACAATTGCGCACCTTGATTCGAGACACTTCTGAGCATTTGATTGAGAAGATAGTAGATCAGATTGTGGATATCCTTGTGGTTGATCCATTTGAAAATCATGTAAATATTGAGATATCGGCTTGTCTGTTTTGAGAATACACTGAGGTATTTTCACCCAGATGTTCGATATTGTCCAATCTATGCCCGAGCAACGGATAATGGAGTCAGAGCAGTGCTGTCGTCTTCACGGCAAGGTACTGGTGGCATTCAGGAATTGTTTTTTTTTTGAAGTATTTTGCTACTCTGTGTCCTTGTCTTCATCCACTCTTTGGCAAACAGTATCTTTAATCTCACTTCAAAAGATTTTTACAATTTCAGCTACGAACACTTATTACGTCATGAATTTAGTGGTATAGTTGAGATAGTGACTAATGTAATATCAAGTTATAATGAGTTCTTTTCTAATACATTTAATTTAATTCATTTAGGCGAGACTCCCTCGTGTGCTTGAATCGGTGGAGACAAGACTTCGACTTGTTGTATCAGCCCTTGCTGAACTCGGTGGGGGTCGTGTGGATATCGACCGTGTTATGGCTTTATCCCGAGCTCAGATTGACAAACAGGTGGGTATTGAGAGATCTCAGTATACTCTTCATTTTCATTTATTATGCAACGTAGGGGGCACGTGTTGCAGAGTGGTAGAAGGCTCCCTGTAATACACATGGGTTTGATTCCTGTGCGCCTGGCCCACAAAACCTTCCATTCCTCTAGGGTCGGCAAATTGGTTCCTTCTCTGGGAGTATAGCAGCACTGACTCGATACATCGGTAGGCCAGCGCGAGTCATTATAATGGCCACATATGCATCCAATCACCTCAAAGCGATGCTTAATGAAGTCGAATGCAAGGCGCATCCCTCAAGGATGAATCAACGCCGAGAGCTTTATCCTTTATCCTTTTATTAAATAACGTAGGTTTTCCAGGTGGCGGCTTCAGTGTCGATAATGAGAGTTCGTGCGTCCCTCGACGACAATTTGGCAGGCGATCAAACTCACCTCGTCCAACTTGTTCAGATGGTTAGAATAATCTTGCGTGATATAGCCTTATAGATTTATCATAATCTCAGTTTTTTCAGATAGTCTGCCAACTGGAATCCTCACGTGCAGCCCATAAAGTGCTTGAGAAAATTTACTCTGAGTCAAATTCTGATTCGCCAACTATGATTATGAAATTGTACTGGGAAGGAGCCCAGAGTGCTATTGAGGTTAGCCATTGTCTTTGTTTGAATCCGTTTTTCATAGGGTTTTATTTAGACGTTGGTGTCTGATCACCTTGATATTACTCCGCTAGCTGCGAAGGAACCTATCGATTCGAAGAAACCACTGTTTCGATTTGATGCGACGGCATTCGCAAACGGCACATTGGCAACTGATCCAAGCATGCAGGTTTTTTAATTTTTGTATTCTTCTCTTTGTACATTATTTGTCTTTAAAACCATAAAAAGATCGTAATGTGCTAAAACATGCAGGGTCCTGTTGTTGTATGTCGACCATCTGCATTTAATATTGTACCCATGTTTCCGTGGTTGAGAAAGTTAATGGATCTGATTGAGAAAGAAACCGAGGAGTCACCATCTCAGCTGAGGTGAACCGTCCTCTAAAATGTTTCTCTTGCGACTTTTACATCTTTTTCCATGCATCTTAATTGTCTTTGTAAATATCTCGCAGTGGATCCAATCCATTTTTGTTGCTGAAGTTGAATTGTAACCAGAATGGTGGTCTGATAGAGATTTTTGGTAATTAGTTAGTTATGGAGACAGCATTCTGTGTTAAGGCGATTTGTGCATTCTTTCGTTATGGAGCTCTTCGTAGAGCGGGTTAAAGCTGATCTAGCCGATCGGATCGAGAATGCTTTGAGAAGATCTGATAACTCTCGTCCAAAGAATCTTATGAATTCGGGGAGTTTTTACCGTTATTTTTGAGAATGCTGAGAATATAAATAATAGGTTGATTTAGAAAGTATTGCCATCGTGTGAACGCGTTCTTGAACTATGCCAAGAAGTTCATGGCCTCATTGTTTCTATGGATCTTTATGCAGATCGATTTTCTGCACTATGGTTGCTTGTTCTAACTGATTATAATAAGAGTGTAACAGATATGTATGAAAAGGTTCTAGTCCGTTTTCTGACGTTTTTTTTTGGGTTATACTGTGAATAACTTGTGGAACGTTTTCAGACCACTAAATCACTTAGTGAAGTGGATGGGATTACTTCAAGACGTAAAATAAGTGCTGCTTGGGCTGCCGATGAGGACATATCACGGTTCGTCCACTACTTTTTTGACTTTGTTCTGATTTTTTGTTACCTTGGATTCTATGTTCGGTTTAGATCCAATGAATGTTAATTAATCAGTTTGAAAATCCTCCAAGGAAATTTGGAATAAATCATATTAACTATTTGTTCAGTTTGCTAATGAGTCTTCCTAACTGGTTAATGACGGCATCGGAAGTAACACCAAGTACTCCGAGTGTGCTTAATTTTGAAAGTGAAAAAGTGGGCTACCTTGAAATAATATTCTCTTTTTATCCTTTTCATTTAGATTCTAGGTGATTTATGGCAGTACGAAATTCGTTCCAGGATATTCGTCAGCGAAACGAGCGGGAGTCTGAAATTCTTATTGGGAACCTTGCTACTCAAAAAAAGATTGAGCGTGCCGAGTTGTTAACAGACATGGCAGACGTGCGAACATTGGCGGCATTGCACGAAAGCTTGCGGTGGTTTTCTCATGAGGTATATTCCACGTAAATTCACGATTTATTGCTTTGTTCCGAATTCTTGAGATCCTGAATTCTGGGCTAAGGATATTTTCGTAGCCCAAAACTAGTTTTTGAAGGTCCGTATGCTAATTTCAACCCTTCCGTTACATGTAAAAGCAACTCTTCGTGGGTGTATGGTACAGGTTCGATTCAAAGATGGGCAAACTACTGACAATGTATGTAGTTCGTAATGATATCTCTATATTGTTACCAAGCTTTTTCTGCGAAAATATCCTTGTTTGTAGGAACCTGTGTTGGAAGCAATGGAGGATTGTATTAGACGCCTGGACGCAATTTCAGATAGCTGCTTGCTTATGCTACACCTTGAATTGAGAGTGCATTGCTTTTTCCATCTTTTACCATTGGCGCGGCCGCGAAATATTGGTGTTCACGAAGAATTGGATGCCGAGGTACGTCAGTTGGTTCTTTACTTGTTTTGTGGTTCTTGTTGGTTTACATCGGTTTGGAGAGTTGGGAACTTGAACGTATGGCTTACTTTATCGTTCATTTATTTTTATCCTTCTAGTTACTATTTAAGGTTGTTGAACTAGGACGTGATCTACAAGCGTTCCATCAATTACTATCCTCGATTCTGTCGCAACATAAGCTTCGCTATATATTTGATGGGCTGGGCCATCTTTGCGCTGCTATATTTATACATTCCAGGTATTCTTGCTTTTAACTACAACTAATCAAAACACGTATTTATACATATACTTTTGATGCTAAAAATTTTTGAAATTTCTGCTAGTGTTAACATGACCTGACTCTACTTGGCAGATAAGGAAAATACGCAGAGCATGGGCGACCTTATTTTTTTCCCTCGTACATAAGTGGCCTCAGGGAAGGCACTCTCTGTCTCTGCTGTTTTGGATTGACATTTGCCTACTGTAATGCATTTAGCTTAATTCTTGTATGAAAACTCGTTCAGTTACTCATCAATAGTAGTCATTGCTTGTACTATCTAAAACCATCAGTGATAAAAAGGTATCATTCTCCTGAGCTTTAACGAGCCACTAGCGACACAGGAGCGCTTACTACGGTGAGTACGGATATGCTAGTAAAATCTCACGGCCGCTGTAGACTCTATAGATCTCCACCATTGACTATGGTGACAGCTTAAAAAACGAGGTCAGGGCAAAAATAAACACGAACATGTGGAGAACCTGTCACAAATACTCATCAACACATCCACCGAGGTTTTCAAGTTTTATTTTACATATTGCACCTTTCCAAATCAGTATAAACCAACATGACCGTGGTGCTGCCCAAAAAGGGAGACACGTGCGACTTCTGCAAATGTCTTCCAGTCCTACTGTTTGTCTGCATCGTCAAAAACGCAGCTTCAAAGAGATCAATACAACAATGAACGAAGAGCATTGATGCGAGCATGCAAATTTTTTGAAAAGATTCAGCACGATGGATCCACGATAACGAAACCCATTGAACTATCATGAGAGTATACAGAATGCCATCTCAGTTCTGCCGACTTAAAAAAGGTTTTTTAAGGTGTAGGGCCACCATCTCGTTAAAACTGTTTAGCGAAAGTCTTATGGAAAGGTTAGAATGGGGTGATATGAGAATGAAAGTCGGCCCGGTTCAAAAGTACTATATGTCAAACACACCCAATCACATGCAGCTGGGAGCACTAGTCTTAAAATGAATTTCGAGAACAAAGCATATTTGTCGGAGACGAATTCTTTTCTGATGTCCCATTAACCCAGAAATAACGAATATCTCCGATTATCCCAGTTCAGTATATTTGGGTTAAAACGTGGTGACACATATCTAAAGCAGAGTACCTTAGAGTTTACTCCTTTATCCTTTACTGTCATAGTACGTACGTTTATTTTCTGCTAACCATTTTTGTCAACAGCACAAGGTTGCACTGTGTAATTCAATCATTGCAGCCAGCACATGCCACGTTTGACAGACGCTGGTAAGAAGCGTGTGTGTCGTAATATCTGGGGCGTCCAGAAACGACTGTCGCAAATTACATCTCGCCGAGAAGCAGAACTTGACCGAGCTCGTGCATTTTTTGAACTCCTTGCACATGAACCAGACCGACTACTCGCTCATCTGCCGGACCGCCGCTCGCAATTTAGCCCGCTAGAAATGAGCCATCTGGTCGCACTATCTGTTCGTTCCCATCCAACACTCGCTAGTCAACACGGTGCACTTGAACAGCGTCTCGAACAACTATCTGTACTGTTGAAACAACCTGTTTAAAGTGTTGCTGTATATGGCGTTTGCTGCAATATCACATACGTTTTAATTAATGAGGTGCCTGATTTATGTAGTAATAAAGAGTTATTTATGCATACCTAAACACTGAGGCTCTGCTAGAACCTACACTTTGGAATTTTTATATGTACTAATCGTAGATTACGATATGGTTTTAAGTTTCATTTACTACCTATTCTTTTTTCATGACAAGGGGCTGTGTTAAACACAACGATAAGGATGCTGAGAAGTGAACGAAACTGGGAACCTCAGATCATGTTCAAACGCTCGATTAGCCTTTACTGACGCTCACGTGCTATCCACAACATCAGCCGAAGCCCCTGCTTTGCCTTTTTTAAGGCCAGTTTTTTTAAAGACGGAAATGGTCTGAGGAGTACAAATCGACAGTGAAGACAGCTAAACCGAAAGTGGGAATCATAATATTTTACGTCTATTTACTACCTTTTCTCTTTTTCCCCCGTTGACGAGTGCATATTAACAGCACCTGATGAGTGAAAAACCAGCCGAGAAGAAGGCAGGGCATAGGAGTTGGCTGGTGCAGTGGATAAGACCTAAAACCGGAAAGGGTTCTTGCGGGTTCAAAGCCCATTCGAGGTTCCGAGTTCTGCTCATATCTCGGCATCTTTGCGGTTAAAGTATTCTTCATTACAAGAGGGAAACGGTACGTCATTCATTCAAGCCTGTAAAGCATCTTAAAGCTGGGTTGTGGTGTGCCGCCAAATTGAAAACTCATCGGTGGTAATTCCCAAGACCATCTTTTGTTTAATTAATCAGTTTCTTCTTCTTGGACAAACACGAGGTTGTTAATGACAAGATTTATTCAGTGCTGGCTGACATTTCAGCGGCATCGCCTGTTTCAGAACCTTGAAAAGCAAGGTTGAGATGCGATATTCTCAAATGAACACTTTCATAACCTAAGCAGAAAAACTCGATAAACGAATTTCAATCGGTTAATAAAAAGCCTTTTTTAAATGCAACGTTTTCCTGCTCATAAATCTTCGAGTTGTTGGAGATCGGCCACACAATGCCTTATGTGGGTAAGGAGTGTGCCAAAAATCAGCATGAGGTATAGCTCGAGGTCACAAGTGGTCACAAGTCACTTCTCCATGGGGTTCATTTTTGGATTTGTGGAATTTATCTAAAACGCTTCAAGAGTTTTTACGCGCTAGTTTTCTAGATCGTCTCAACGGTTTACCGCCTCATCGTGGCTAGGAGGTGTCCCTTGGTGTCGGACTGCGATGTACAGCGGAGGATTCGTCCCTCCGACAGGGTTTCCCAAGCTGAGAAGGAGTCCAGCGTTTCCATCAAGAAGTCTGGCTGAGAGTAAACCAATACCAGGGTCCACCGCCGTCCTGGTGTCAAAGTCGCATGGTGGCAAATCTCTCTCTGATCTACACGGTCAACGAACGCTTGTCGTGGTGACGACCCAGGGCAGACTTTGGTCAGAATGTCCTCGAGATTCCAAGGAACCACAATGTCTTAACCAGCAAATTTCCGAAAAATGGTGATTTCACCACTGGTGGGGTCGGGCCGTTCAAGTACTATGTAAGTAAGTTTTGTAGATTCCTCCGTGGAGATAGTGACTTTTAGTTCCAAATCTTCGCCATAATATATTTGTGGCCTATGCGTGTCTAGTGGTATATTTGGCTTCAAGTGGCTTAAAGTTTTCCCATTTTTACCCTCATTTTCCCATGCAACCCGTCTTTTCACATCCACTGTGCGGATCCCAGCAGTTGTTCCAGTCGATTCATGGACTCGCATTCATCATCCACAACGGTGTTCTTTTTACATGTGATTTCGACCACTTCTTGAGGATTCTGATTTCATGTTGAATGTCGTGGAATGCTGGTGGAGTCGATTCTCACTGGGATCTTGAGATAGCAGGACTAAAGCGTTCCCAAAAAATTCCCAGGAAATTTCAGAGAGTAGTTGCGCAATTTCTGCTATTTTGTGTTATACACAGATGTTCATGCAGGCAGTTACGAAATAGTTGGCGTTTTAGGACGTTCGCTGGTATTCCGATCGCTGCTATTCAGTTCTTCAAACCAACCTTTTTTAAAGCATCGCTTTGTGGCTGTGTTCACTTTAGAGAACTAGGGCGCTCCATACGGGATTTATTTTCGTTAGACTTGTCGTTTGAGGGCTTTGGTTTCCTTCTAGACCCAACCTGAGGAGCTTCCGTTCCGTACTTCGATCGATCAGAATTGCTCGATCAGATAGAGAATTCTCCATCTACTTAACAAACACATTCTGTAAGTCGATATAGACTGTATTTACCACTACAGCCGCGTGCGTGCCCTGCATCCACATCCCATTCTTGACATCAGGTACGCCACTAGATACAGCATCTTGTAGCCATCAGTAACATCACCAGGCGTGCTACTGGGTACGCCTCACTGCTTGGGGACTAGAACCCGCGACCCGAATCTTGACCCTACGACCAGCGGCACTCGCTTGGACGTAGCCACGGTCACTAGCACCGTCATTTGGTTTCTGACGACACTTTAGACATCGTTGTTGCCATTTCATCATAACTGCCCACCCCCCCTCCCCCTCCCCGTTTAATCTTCCTTTACAAATTCATTTGCTTAGGTTGTAGTGATATTAACTAAAATCCTTAGCTCTTGCATTACTAATACATTAATGTCATCGTCGATTCTCATGTAACTACCTTGTGCTGTTAAGTTAACAGTTTTGTTAAATACTTTCATTGCTTACAGGTATTCCAAGAAACAATTCTTCACTCTTATACACTCCCGCAGAAGCTTTTCATATTCTTGCACTGTGAGCCGTTACACTGAATCCTCGCAAACATGGTGCATAACGCCCTACACTCTTGTTAATGCATTTTATTAGGTAAAAAACCGACTGAACCACCTCACTTGCAATCTATTGTACATACATTATAAATTTTATTGCATTGTTGTGCAAATAATGTGTTTATACATATAAAGGTTTAATTACCCGAGTTTGAGGTACTTTACCGACAATTCTGCACTTTTATTCACTTCCATGAACGCTTTTCATATTCTTGCCCTGTGAGCCGCTACAGCTATAACGAATGCTCTTGGTTATCATATTATAATCCAGCATCTACATATTCCATTCCAATCCATAGGATTAAGTAGGTCTTATAATCTTCTGTACCCTATCCTGCCTTTTAAGTCGCCAATCATGACGTTACAGGTATGATCTCCTCTGCAGGACTTTTTTACGTTCAAATAGAATGTTTCGATGTTGTCGTCGTTACAGTTTGGTGTTGCATCGTAGACGAATCTTGCTATTAGCCCATATAATTTCAAAAGTCTGGCCTAGTAACTCCTGTGACCGACTTTCTATTAACCTCGGCACTGATCAAGTAATTCTTCGTATTCTTGTTGAGGAAACGCGAGGTGTTATTTTATTCTTTATTCACGAAAAAGCTGACGTTTCGGTGGATTTCGCCTTCCTCAGGGCCTGGAAAGCTCAAGTTGATAGCAGTCTATTCGGCCAAACACCTCCATAACCAAGCAAGGAAACTCTAAGCCAAACACAGTTTTGCACATTCAACGCTTTCTATGAGGCTTCCACTGAGTATGTCGTGTCAAGACCTACTGCACAGAATTCACATGGAAGCGTAATTTCCTCCTCCCATCAGAATAACAATCTTATATACTGCCCAATATTACGCCTGATAATGAAGCATTCTTCCCTGCGGTTCATTTTCGGATTTTTATAATTAATCCAGAACGCCTCGAGACTTTTGCGCACTTGTGTTCCTGATTCTCGCACAAGATTCGGTCGGAAATAGCTGCTCGCCTTTGCCTGTGCCACGCGGGACTTCTTACGATTAGCAGTCACAATGCCGGACACCTAAAACGTGGGTAAATAAACCGCTTATCATAGATACAGCGAAAAGCGCCTACGAAATGTTAGACATAAGGTTATCGGATCGTCATAGGAAAAAGGTCACCGGGAACAGTATTCGAAATGTTTTACATAGAGAACATTCCAGTGTTCGTGGAATGTTCTCTATATAGTCTCTCAGTTCCTAATAATAATTGATGAAAGAAAACTATTTGGAATCAACTAGAAGAAGTGAAATTTTTAAAAATATGTCAAAGAGAGAATAGAATATCATGTGTATTTGATGGGCAGACATCGATTGACAAGATTATTAACGTCGTAGAACATTTATTTCTTCAAGAAAGAGAAGTCAAGGAATTTATAATTAACTTAGTTTTTTAACTTAATCAGGAGAGTCAATTATTAAGAAATGAACCATAAATGATCCAATTCGATGGTGAAGAAGTGCAAGACCGTCCAGTACGACACACTTGAAAGGAAACAGAAGGCTTAACCCGCAGCAGACTTCTCTTCTTCGTCTGCCAGTAATTTTTTTGTAACCAGAACGTTTTTTCTAGTGACATCGATATACTTCCTATCATCTATAATGTACATCATTAATTACAGAAACGCACTGTATTCAAAAGTAGCGGGTCTCACTTGGTAAGGTGATAACATCAAGGTTCGCCAAGTCTTAAGAAAAAAAAAGGAAAATGAATGGAATGAATAGGAATGGAAAAATAAGAAATTGTCATCTTTTGTACCATTCGAGGAAACTCGATCGGAGTGGCAGCCAGTGAATTCCGAAACAGTTCATGTTACAGTTGGAATCTGTACAGCTGGCGCGGTCACAGGGCGTACGGACAACTCACACATTTTTATCTGTAGATCCTTCATCTTAACTGCTTTTGACCAGAAGTCAATCGGTTTTTGCTGCTTTGCAATGAACGAGTTTTTAGTTGAGCTTCAAGGTGCAAATGTCGAGCTTTTTAGTTATTTTGATTAAGTCCAATCTGGTGACACACTCGATGTAGAAAGTCATTCGATATCGAGCGACAACTGTCCCGCGTGGCGCACACAAAGGCGAGCAGCTAATTCCGACCGAATCGTCTTAACTACTTGGTATTCCTATATCAACGAGCCGCCCCAACAAGGAGCAGCTACCAGAATCTCCTTTGCATGTGTTTCTCTTCTTCTGTATCTCGTACATCAAGATAGTTAGAAATGTGCTTGCTCACCACGTCCGTTGTTTGAGAAGTACTGATGTGATAGTACGCAAACGCTTGCTGCCTTTTTACTCAGTAGTGTGGAGTTCTAACTGAGCTAGGGAATGTATCTCCTCTGTCAGGATAGCAGGTTGGCAGCAAGTTGTGGTTGCGATTCGCACTGTGGAGACTAACATGTCAGCAGACTTTCGAAGATCGTCAGTTTGATTTTGTGTGTTCACGTAGAATTTTGAGACAAATGTGCATTTTGCGCTTGATTTCATGGCAAGCTAAAGTAACAACAGTTGCAAAATGTGCACTTCTAATTGGTAGGTATCGTAAGTTTCTCACAGGTATTTTGGGCTACCTACTAGCCGGTTTCCACTGGAAAATTGTTTTGAGGTTTCTGGCAAATGTGCGCAAGGTAGTTGTGAAGTTTTCTTACGTTCTATCGAGACTCTTCACCAATTTATGATTTCTAAAGTGTTTTCGAATTTTTTGGTCTTTTGGATCCTCCAGAAATTCCAGTATATAGGTCATCCTCGAAATCGATCTCGAAGTGAACGCCGCTTCCGAAGTGTTGGCTTCTATTGAGGAACCCAATCGAGACTCTTCGAAAGTAAAAATCTGTCATCGTGCAGAAATTCGAACATTTCTACGCTCTATACCTACTTGAGCTTTTTATTTTAGAGATATAAACAGGACTTCTTTCCGCTAAAGGATGATATATGCTTGCTGCGAAGTCGATACGGCAACTCTGTTTCTTCTTTCATGGGACTTTTGCAAGAAGAACGTTGTTTTGGTTAGTCGTTTAAGCAGAACGTTGTAATCTGTGAATGCAGGGTGTGTAATGAGTTTCGTTAATGTGTTCACAGTTTTTGCACACCATGTTGGCTTATGCGATAAGGCCCTATTAGTTTGTTTTAAGTTTCATATGTGCAAATGTGGATCATCCAATTAGATGCTGGCATATTTTATCGCTGATAAGTAAGCAGTCCATGTTGCATTTTAGCATTGTCCGCCTTCTATTCCTCAGCTACAGCCCTTACGAAGTGTTTATGTGTTGAATGTCTTAAGGTCGTAGAACGACACTCATCACGACATCACGGAAACGGATGTTACTCACGCAAGACCCTTTTCGTCGTTTTTACATAGCACCGCAGCATCCAACCTTTTAGTTTGTAGTCTAAAATACATTAGTAAGTTTTTGATTTCAGGATGAAGTGGGATAGATTCGTGGTCCCTCCGCTATTCAGGTCATCCGCTAGCTGTTTATGCAACACGAATGAGTAATAAACACGCATGGCTTCTTGATTCAGCAATTGATGGTCCTTTTAACTCATAACGCCCCGTATGGACTCTGGAGCGGTTAGAGCAAAAGTGGCATGCTGTTCAGTTAATAATTTACAAGAAAACGGATGAGTTCATTTCGTGGTGATACACGCTGCAACACAGAAATACGAAAAATACAGTGTACGTAGGTAAATTAGCCATTAAGAGTGCTTTACAGTTACTATTTAGCAATATATGGGTACTTGACATGAATAGACAAGTAGTGCCCAGAAAGCATTGGGTTGGGCATCAACAAAACACTTGATCATCGATGTGGTTTAACGTGTCACATGTGTGTAAGCTATTCTCAATCCTCACGGCAACAATTTATCAATGCTGTTTTCGAGAATAATTCCCAAGTCCACTTATGTTATCAATTATAATCTATCAAGTTACTCTTCCTTATAAATCAGGGTAGTGGTGGTTTGGCTGGGTTGACCGAGATTGGCTTAACCAGCAAGCATATCATTAGGAACAGCTATAGGAAGAAGCCTCATTTTCTGATCACAATCAGGTGTTCCTTGTGTTGATGTGAGAATTGCGTGGCTTAGTCGTCCACTTCATACGTCTAATGAGCGGGTAACGATATTCACCAGTTCGCTATAGTTACCCGTGCTAAAAGAATTTAGGAGATATTCCTCATTATCTCGTAACCGCAGAAGTGGTTTATTTGCTACAAGTAGGTGGATTCAAGCTCATGGGGTATTCCATCCTCACTAAGATGTTGAAACATCTTCGTATTTTTGTTGAGCAAACGCGAGGTGTTACTATTCTTTGTTCACGATTAAGCTGACGTTTCGGCGGATTTCGCCTTCTTCAGAGCCTGGAAAGGTCAAGTTGATAGCAATCCACTCGGCCAGACGCCTCCATAACCAAACAAAGAAACTCCAAACTAAGATTTCAATCACTTTGAACACAGCTTAACATAGAAAGCGGTGAGTGTGCAAAGCTGTGTTCAAAGTGATTGAAATCTTGGTTTGGAGTTTCTTTGTTTGGTTATGGAGGCGTCTGGCCGAGTGGATTGCTATCAACTTGACCTTTCCAGGCTCTGAGGAAGGCGAAATCTGCCGAAACGTCAGCTTATTCGTAAATAAAGAACAATAACACCTCGCGTTTGCTCAACAAAAATACGAAGAAAATCACTTGATCAATGTCGAGGTTAATAGAAAGTCGGTCGTGGCAGTTGTTGAAACATCTACCTATTAAACGTAATTTTCTCCTGAATGACGAGATAACAGTATTCGAGCGTTCCGATTTGATCATCACGGATATTAACCGATTTAGCCGAGTCGATTTACTCCCGGAAAGCTACTGGAAGGATTTAATACAACCGTCACTCTATACAGTCTTATTCACGTGAACTTGATAGAAGAATGAGTGAAGGCTCAATACAATGAAAGGTGTGTAAGAACGTTTATTTCACAAACCACAACGTAAGCACTTAACTGATTCTCATATAAAACCAATGGACAATGAACAATCGGAAAACAATGATTACTTCGTAATACTAGAGCTATGCCTCGACCGAGATTAATTGCAGGTAATCGCAATAGATCCCCATTTGCCTGGAAAACATTAGGTGACTAGGAGAGATCTTGTACGTAAACAGGAAAAAAATGAGTAGCAAGAACTATTGAAAGGAAGGAGTTAAATAATCTTTGGTTTCCTCGACAGTGACATGTCACACTTTTCGCCGCGACTGCACCTTCTTCATTACATTCTGGAGTGCCAGCTGATTGAAGGCGACTCTCAACTCTAGAAACTTCAATCTCTGAACTAAAAGATTACAATAAATAACGAAAAAAAGCGATGTTAAAGAAACAAGAAAAATGTCAAAAAATGGGATAATGAAGTAACACAAAGTGCTTACTGTAGCTTTCATTTTTCGATCAATTCTGGACAGATATCGCTCTCATCGATCAAAATCAGAAGTGTCATCATTACAACCCAGTCAGAGTTCATCGAAGGCTCAGCTGAGTTCAATCCAAGCCAAACTTAGGCTCCATGGAGTTATGCCGTTGACCAACTCACAATAACAAGCAAGGATATAAAAATTTTGAGAGCATGTTAAGTATCATTATCGGAGCACGGAACTAACGGAGAACATAGGCTGGACCGTTCTAAATGAGGCTTCATAAACAATTTGTAAAGGAGTTTCAAAGATCACCACTAATAGGTATTTCGTCTTATATATGGGTTTATACAAGGTAGGCAAAAAATACCACTCAGACCGGAGTCGAATCATTGTAGCTCAGGAGAGTGGGAGTGCGTCGAAACGTTAACTACAAGAAACATCTCATATCTGTCCCGTGCCAGCTCATGAATTGAAAATGGATATTGACAGCTCATGCCGAATTCAAACAGAAGTCAGTAGTTAAAAATGCTATTGAAATAGCTGTCCCTAAGACCAGCAGCAAAATACTATGTGTAATCCTATGTAGCACAAAAACGGAAACCTAAGTGGACACAAAGTTTTACCTACATTTGTCAGTCATCCATGTTCAAGTGAGGTAGTTTACCGCACTTGAACAAAGCTCAATGCTTACGACGTTTCTGCTTGATGCACCACTGCTGGCGCTACAAGAAAGTTTAAAGAAGGAAAGGTTGGAAAGATCACAATTTAGGAACAGAAGTGATAAGACCACGGAACTCTTTAAAGAAAAAGCAGGACGAGGAAGAAATCGGAAAACCATTTTGCTCTATGGAGTGATCGGTTCTCCAGAAAGTGAAGTGATGTTGTATGCCTAATTACAAGTAGAAAAAACATGGTGCATTTAGCGAGACGTATGTAGAAAAAAGCTGCAAAAGTAACGACAACGTGTACAGACGTAAACTAGCTGAGCGAAATCTGACTATAAAGGCGGACAATGCGTAATAAGCAAAGAGCACTAGAGACTAGAGCAATGGAACAAATAGTAATTATTTGTAAAGTAAGACAAAGCAAGGGTCTCAGTGGGGCAGTGGGTAACCCCTCAGCTATCGGAAAGAGCAATCGTAGGTTCGAATCTGGCTTGTTGTCCAAGTTTTGCAACTTTCTCAACATCGAAGTGGTTACACTCCACATAACGCTATGCTGTGAAAAGTTATAGCAAGCGGTAAATAGAAAGCTAACATTTTAGATAGCAACTGTTAGAACATAGCAGCGAATTTTTATAAATGTTTTAGGTCCTTGGAGCTTCAAATTTTTAATCAACGAAAAGAGTTCTAGGGGGTTGTAGAAAAGCCATATCTTTTATTATGTCAGGATTAGGAAAAGTTCGTATTTCATTGTGTGAGGTAGAAAGTGTTTAGTTTTCAATCAGAAGCCCATTGTTATTTCTTTAAGCTTTAACAAGATGAATCTTTGATGGTACACAGAGGGTATAAATGTTGCGCCAATGGGGAAGGTGGAAAAGAAAATTTAATTTTCCTAAGAAAAAAAACAATGTTGACAGCTCCCAGGAATGACTTTCTATTAACCTCGATATTGAATTATAAATCTGTTGTTCTCTTTTTTACAGTAATCACGAGGTTGTTATTCCGCACACCTTTATTTCCTTACAAGTATAACACATAAAGCACAACGGTAGCTGACCTTTCGGCAGTATCGCCTCCTTCAGAACCTGGAAGGGTACACTAATATGTGATTTACTAGGTCAAACGCTTTAACAACGCAAACAGAAAGATGAAAATCTGAACAATAATTACATGATCAATGGCTTCTCGGCAAACCTATCGTTTTCATCTGCCTTCCATCAAGGAAGAACAACCGCTTAAGTCGCATATGGTTCATTGCTGCACCACCTCACATCAAAAATCAGTTCTGAGATACGGCGCTAGATGACGCGTTATTTCACGGCATTCTTCCCTGCTATTCATTCTCGGATTTTTGGAATCTACCCAAAAAGCCTCGAGAAACTCCGCGTTGGTGTTCTAGTCTCCCGTGCGATGATAGCGACTCTTAGATCTTCTCCGCTGTTTTTGTATGCCATACTTGCCTTGTTTTGACTTTCGTTTGCCATCTAGGTGTTTTTTTATGCGAATACATAAAGGTCTGCCCGTTTCGCCGATATATTCGCATCAGCAAGTATTACAAGAAATCAGGTATATCATACCTGAACTCATGCAGTCACCGTCTCTACCCTAAGGGCAAATTACGCAATTTGGTGTTTCACATAGACGGTCAAACAGACGGTTACGAATTAACTGACGAAGTAGAGTATTCGGTGGTATTTCAACTATCGCTACCAATTCCTGTAGACCTGTCCTTCTTAAGCATCGTTTTATAGCTACGTCGCTTATAAAAGGCAACATAAGCGGGACTTTCTTCTGGCCAAGTGTTTCGCGTGGGCGCGTCGCTCTCCTTCTAAACTTATCTCGTGGGGTTACTATTTTGTAGCCATTGGAGATGGCTATTTGCCGAGCCAAATCGCGCGACTCTTCCTTTAGTTCCTTGGTAGTGCACACAGAGGTGGCTGTTCGACACATGTTTCTCACGAGTGCCCTCTTTGTCTGTGAAGGGTGGAAAGAAAGGAAATGAACCATGATGTTTTTGTTCTTGGCTTTCGGTACCATTTTGTTAAATAACCGTTACTTGATAGGTTTATTTAAACGTTTAGAAACGAAGCCAGTTTTTTTTGGTTTCTTTTGGGTGAACTTAATGTGCTCAGAGGGCTCGTTGAATAATTCGAAGCATTTATTCATCTCCTCCTGAGTAGAGAAGACGACAAAACAATCATCTATGTACCTGCAGTAAAGTAGTGGTCGCAGACCGAGAGCGGGGCTTCCACTTTAGACATAAGCGCACTTTTATGTATCCGCATAAAGGAACACCTAGATGGCAAACGAAAATCAAAACAAAGCACGCCACTAGGCACGCATAGGATACAAAATCACAGCGGAGAAGATTTTCATGTAAGAGTCGCTATCATCGCACGGGAGACTAGAACACTAACGCGGAATTTCTCGAGGCTTTTTGGATAAATTCCAAAAATCCGAGAATGAATAGCATGGAATAATGCCCTGAGATAACGCGTGATCTAGCGGCGTATCTCGGAACTGAGTTTTGATGTGGAGTGATGCAGTAATGAACCATATGCGACTCTAAGCGACTGTTCTTAGTGGAAGACAGATGAAAAACGATGGGTTTTTCGAGAAGCCGATGATTGCATAATTATTGTTCACGTTTTCATCTTTCCGTTTGAGTTGCTGAAGCGTTTGACCTAGTGAACCACATATTAGTGTACCCTTCCAGGCTTTGAAGGAGGCGATACTGCCGAAAGGTCAGTTACCGTTTTGTTTTATGTGTTATACTTGTAAGGAAGTAAAGGTGTACTGAATAACAACCTTGCGATTGCTGTAAGAAAGACAACAACAGATTTATAATGCCGACAGAAACGCGTCTGAAGACTGACAGTCTCGCTGTCACTACTTAACTACTGACGTTTTTATTCTTCCATGAGGGTTTGCTGCATTCGTTTAGTGTGCATGCCGCATACTCCGTGCCATACTATTCCAGTCCCTTCGGTTCGCATCTCTTTCAGCCGTATTTTAGCCTGCAAGTGCTATCAGGACTTGCATGAGATGGTGATGAACACGTTAGCCCTTGAAAAGGGTAATAGTTGGTTCAATCCTCGCCGCAGACACCGGCGGTCTGAATTTCTGCAAACACCTCAAAAATGTTAAGGTCAGAGCTCACGTAATCTTTTGATTTAACAGAAAAATATGGCGTAGCACCGAGAAATCGGGGTCATAACAGGTATTGATTTGTATCGCAACGGACCGCGGACGAGTTTAGCTGTTTTGGAAGCCGACGAAAAATTGAGCGCGCTCGATTTGTGGGGACGCGGTAAACGACACCGGCGCCGGTTGGTCTGAACTTTGCGCTGGACGAAGGAACACAGCTGCCCTCTGGACTACTAGCATATCAGGCGATTTCATACATTTTTTGTTTCATGCTTTTCAGTAGAATGTTGAGCGTGGTTACTCACTTTTACTGAGTGTTGTAAGTCATCCTCTTCTTGTCCGTTTGGTGAAAACAACCTGTTAACCTTTTTATGACTGGTCAGTATTAACTCCTATATTTCTTACGTGGATAATAAATTCTAAATCAACCTTTTTTCAGTCGGAGGAATGCATTCAGCTATTTAAATCGTCATTTCATTCGATGCTTGTAAGCATCTCAGTCGCGCGAATGACTGAGAGACAAACTTGCAGTGCGTTGTGAACCTTTTAAAAACGGCTATAGGTAAAACATGTTAGTTCAACTTGTAATACTTGATAATGATGTCAGCTACCACAACTAGAGCAAACCAACAAATTAGAATGCACGCGAATGGTCGCGTACGAGCAGATTTTTGTCCTGACATTTACCTCCTTGGAATGGTTCCCAGACTACGTTTGTAACAAAGGATCTGAGGAGCGGTTGTTTGACCGTGATCTATCAGATAGTCATTCAACTACTGCTAGCCGTGTTCACACTGTCTTGATTGTTAGGCGAGCCGTAGAAGTCCGACGCTTTTGAAGTAGTTGTGATGAACAGTTACTTTCGTAGTATCCTTAAGCCTTCGTTATTCTGGTTAGGCTGAGGATATAAGAAGGCTTAGAAAAATTTTTAAAAAAGAATTAAGGACCTTCGTCTTTTGTGTACAGCTTAGGCAATGACACCAGATATGACATAATGTGAATTTAGTCCCTATTAGCAATGTTTAGTGTAAGGACAAGAGAGGGACTTGAACAACTGTTCTGTAGAAAAGGACATCGCACAGTGAGGTTACTTCACTCGAGCAGTGCTCTTCTCAAAATGATTCTGCTCGATGCAACAGCGGAAACACGCATCACGAAAAAGAAAGACTGCGTACCATCAACTCGGATCAATCGGCTGAAGAAGAGTAGAAGTTGGATATTCACCGGGTATATTTCATGCGTTTCTCTTCAGTTATTGACGAAATTTTGCCTTATTTAATTCTTTATCACATTTCTAGATGTTATGATTCTATTAGAAGTGGTGGAATTCACCCACTATTAGTACACGGGAACAAGACTTCTTTGAGACCAACACTTTTTTGTCAGTCTGACAAGGTGTGTCTAAACATACTTTTGTTGCAGCATGACTGCTTTCTAAACCACAGTGTTTCAAAAGCGGTTGAACGGCTGATACAAATAGGTACCGCCGCTGACGTCGCATTGAGAAGCTCACCCGAACCAGTGAAGTGCGAAGCGGTAATTAAAGCGAAGTTTAACCAGGAATGACCAAATCTTTTTGAACTACGGTGTAAAGAAACAAGAGCCTTCTAATGATGAATATAATATTAATACTGACTCAATTTCAATATGACAAGGCTTTGTATCTCATTCATTTTAATTGTTTCCAACCACTTTCTTTCACATTACCCTTCATTACATCTCTTGTAAGAGTCCCATCACTTCTTGCATTCGATTCGTGTTTCTCGCATTCATCATCAACAATGGTCTTCGAACATTTCGCCTATTGTTTTGGCTGCTGTTTGAGTGTTTCTTCTTCTTTTCAAATGTCGTAGAATGCTGGTCGAGTAGATTCTCTATGCAGTCATGGAGATAGCCGTGCTAAGGCGTTCTCACTTAGACTGGAAGAGAGCGTTGGAGAGAGGCTCTAACCATCACTTTGCTTCCTGTTGGACTCTATCACGAACCACTTTGGTCCTCTCCCCCCTTTAATCGACTACCCGTTCACATTTTTCGAAGGTCTCGGAAAGTCATTTTTCTCATCATCATAGTTGTAATTTCCCTTTCGTAAATCCACATGTGTAAAATCATGTTACTCACATATATTTTGTTTGTATTATAGTTAATGACATTTTCTATAGTGTCGTTACTGCTGTCATGAGTTAAAAATCTAACTAGTGGAAGCTGTTATGACATCGCTACACAGTTCTAGAAAATCTGGCTTGTCGTTCCCAAGACGATAAAGTATTCATTGACTGAATGCAATTTTCGAGGAAAGACACATATCTAGATATTTTAAATTATCATAGCCTTTTAAAGGGATCAATTATTGGCAGCAAGTAGAGATGTCTAATTACAAAACATACAGTGGCTGAAGTTACTGAGAGCTCTATTAGGACAGCCTGGTCGTGCTACCTCTCCGTCGTTTCGGGACAAATATCTGGCTCTGAGGTCGAAATAATTACGTACTGCGGAGAGTTTCTTTCTCTAAGTAGAATAAAGTTCTTGAAAAGTCGTAGCGTCCTGAAGATGGGAGCAGATCGTTGAGGCATATAGAAGACGGAGGTGAAGGATAAGGGTTTGATTAATGCGTTATAGCGCGCGATGCACATGCATTGGATACAATTACGCATGGGAAAGATGATTGAATGCGTACCTAACCAATGGCATGAGTTGTATGGCACATCCGTGTATCACAAGAATATCTTTTATCCCCTCAAAGTGGTATAATACCGATTTACCGACCTCCGAAGAATGGTAAGCACTTGGTTAGTCTTTTGCGACAACCGAAGCGGAGACCATGTACATCGCCGGGACACCTCCAGTCACTCTACTACATTCAGCTAGAGGCATAGCTGAATCCCAATTAATTGCGTTCATTAAACTTTAATGCTTTAAGATTTTTAATCGACGCTTTAGATATTAAATGCTATTGAGTGGGTTACTCTTTTCTTCATAAAATTATGTTTCATATCCTTCACCAGTTAAAGACTGCCCTGCTCTAGTTCCAGTTAATGACCATCACTTCCTTCGTGACAAAGTCACGACAGTCATTTCGTCATTTTACGCAAAAGCCGCCTACTTGCGTTGAGCGCTGTGTTGCTTTTAATGAGATTTAAAAAAAAATATGTTCTTCGACGCAGAAGGAGGTGTAACGTTTTCACGAAAATAATGCAGTTTTAAGATCACAAACTTTAAATAGTCTTAAGAAACTGGTTTTGAAGATGTTTTGAAATGTGGCTTTATAAACCTTTGTACTTGTGTACAACTTTAAAACATAAAGGATAAAGGATAAAGCTCTCGGCATTGATCAATCCATGAGCGATACGCCATGCATTCGACTTCATTAAGCATCGTTGGAGGTGACTTACTTCATATGTGGCCTACACAATGACTGCCGGTGGTCTACTGATGTATAGAGCCAGTGCTGTTATCATCCCAGACAAGTCTGGTACTAATTTGCACACCCCGGAGGGATGGAAGGCTTGGTAGCCCAGGGGGCTGGGATCGATTCCACGTGTGCATCGCAGTAGCGCCTCCAACCATTGCACCACACGGGCCCAAACATATGCCCATGTGTATATAAGGCTTTGTAAGGAGCAGTTAACGCAAAAAAAAATGAAGACTCAGAACATTTTGGAACAATATCGCCCTCTAAAATCCTCGTTCCATGACTGCGAACATTAGCCTTTGACGAAGAGGATGTTGAAGCGTTCTAATTGGAGCTGTAGAAGTTCTGTAAGCGTGGCGCAGTGGTCGGAGGAGCTCTGCAGCACGCATGGGATTGATTCCCTCGCTTCAGACGCGCAAAGCGCGCCATTCATTCTGGGTCGGTAAATTGGTACCAGATTTGTCTGGGAGGATAGCACCACTGGCTCGATACATCGGTTGGCCAAATAGGAGTCATTGCAACGGCCGGATATGCATTCAGTCACCTCTAAAGAATGCTTATTGAAGTCGGCCGCATCCCTAAAAGATAGATCAGCGCTGAGAGCTTTTTCTTTATTCTTTTTCAACGTTATTACTGAGTTTTGACGTTAAAGATGAACCCGGTAGAAAGTCTGATGGCAATAGGTAGCCACCCTGGACTAGAATGAGGCGAACGGAGTGACAAGTTATCTTAGTTTATCGTGGCAATCAGAAATTCCTGGCATGTCATAATCTGACGAGCTCTCATTACAATGTCAGACAATCGTTCGTGGTCAGAAAATTTGTTTAGGAAGAAAAAAGGGAATTGGCGAAATTCAAGGGACCAAACACCAAACTATTCGTGAATTAGGGTTTGTTTGTTATTTTTTCCGCAGTTATTTTTTCAGCGTTGCGACGAGAATCGACTTGACCAGCACTGTATGAAATTCTCAGGTAACAGCCGAAAGAACATGCGAAATGTTCGAAGACGTTTGTGAACGGCGAATGTGAGGAAAACAAATCGAAGTCAAGAAATTCTGGAATTCGTACAGTGATGACAGGTCATGCACAATGTAAAGTGTGGAGGATCATTTTTAACGCACATAGCATTTAACATGTCTTTTTCGAGAAAGGTTCGGCGCAATGAAGTACACGTTCTAATCCTTTCACGACCGCGGCCATTTTCTAGCGTCGGGCTGGTCGGGCAGCGTGTCGCTGAGGTGCAATCAGAATACTTACTTGGATACTTGGTGGTCCGTCTTCACGAACTGTGCGGACCCCAGCACTTGTGTCATTCGTTCTTTTCTCTCGCAATCGTAGTCCATGGTGGTGTTCTTGTTCGAGCATGGTAGCGCTTGCGAGTCTTATACCGTGATCTGTAAAACAACTGCAGCTGCGGGTACAAGTGATTAACTTTGTTTACGACCACGTCCGCCCAACGTGTAGGTGGTCGTCCTAGAGAACGTTTGCATTCTCTTGGAGTATACTCTACTGTTCTTTTCGCCTATCTGTCGTCTGCTCTTCTCATTATGCGACCAGCCCATATATGTTTCGCTATCGATGTATATTCACCTGGATCTCGAAGACGTGACAGATTTCTAAGCTCAGAGCTTCGCATTCCGGCTAGATATTGAGAGTGCCGGTTATATTTCAAAAGACATCGCTAAAGCGCTCTGTGAGTAGTTCGAAACATTCTTGACGTAGCTGAAGTATCAACCCATGTCTCTGCTGCATAAGAGAACGCTGGGAGGACCATAGAATCGAAGAGATGAGCACGGATTTTCGGATCTTTCAGTTGGTCGGTGACTTCTTTGAGAGAACCGAATGCGGCCCGAGGTGCTCCCCTTCTTCTATCTAGTTCGCCCTTCATGTTGTTTTCCATGTTCACTGATCGCCCATGGTATACGTACGAGGTGGTCTCTGCAATCAGAGAGCCATCCAATTCAATCTTCTCGCCTTCGCACCATGGGTTTTTCATGAACTGGGTCTTCTTCCGCTTTATGCGAAGTCCGATCTTTCTTCCCGCTTAGTTGAGCTCGTTAATCATCATCTATGTTTCGCTAGTACTTGAGAAGATGACGATGCCGTCGGCAAAACGAAGTTTTCATAGGAACTTTCCATCAATACGTACGCCTTTCTCATCCCAATCGAGTGACTTCATTAACCTGCAGTGCGATACTGAACAGCTTTGGCGATATTGTGTCGCTCTGTCGAACCCCCTTTCCTATGGGTTTCGTAAGCGGTCGATGGAAAAGCTATATTTTCGTAATGCAGTTCCGATAACTGTCGGACAGAGTTCTTATATAGGACGGGTCCACTCCTTGGTCGACGAGTGCTGATAAGATTGCATTCGTTTCGACACTGTGAAACGCTTTCTCATAGTCGGCAAAGGTTAGAACTAGAGGCAAGTGGTATTTCCGACAAACTTCGATGACCCTGGACACGGTTTGGATGTAGTCCATGCAGTAAAATCCTCTTCAAAATCCTGCTTGCTCGACTGGTTGCGACTCATTCAATGTCTATGATATGCGCGAGAGGATAATCTTCGTGATGAGTTCATAGAGTACACTCAACAAGCATATGGTACGATAGGTACGAAGATCCCTTCGGTCTCCTTTCTTGGGCAGGATGACCGTGTGCTACGTCCTCCATTGGCCTGGGATTCCTTTTGATGGTGGGCTGGCACATGATTTGCGGGAAGTACATGTAAATTATGGCCTCCAGCTCTAAGGAAATCGGCAGTGATAATATCGGATCCTGGAGCTGTGCCTCTTTTCATGCTTTCTATCGCAATTCGAACCTCCGACGGAAGAATTTCAGGTGGTTCATCTCCAACGAGAATATTAGTATCAGGGACGGGGATTGTGGAACGGAAAAGGTTGGTGTAAAACGTTTCCGCTATTAATTCCATATCATGGCGCGAAGTTTTGATGATCTCATCTTCCAATGATGCCGAGATATTTGCAAGACTCCGGACCGCAGGGTATGCAGTGGGGAACGAACACGGGCTGTTGTCCTTTCCGGGGAGTAACGCGTTCACCACTACACCATACGGGTCTTTTGTACCGCCAGTCTCTCAGCTAGTTCTATCGATGTTTTGCCATCAGCAATCATCTGTCAACGGTTTGAGCTGGGGAGCCCAAATCGGCAACGAACCCAGTTAAGCTGAGGCTGCAGTTATAATCAAAATTTTAGCTTATTATTTACTGCCTATTCTTTTCTAACGGCAGGGTACATTGCGAAATATAGCTTTCAATAACTCGAAAGACCGACTTTCTATAAAGCTCGGCATAGATAGTTGATATATTTATTTATGTGATCTTATAAACTGATCTTCTTAAGCTGACGCGAGGTTGGTACAGATCTTCGTTGTCGTTGTCGTTGCTTTTGATGTTATTGATCGATGGCTGACGTTTCGGCGACTTCACCTTCCTCGGAGCCTGGACGTATTTTATGTTAGAATACCTTTTATTATTCGGTAGAAAAGAAGGTTAAAGTGTTAATGAAAATCAAACTTTCAAATAGACGCCATATTGAACAGAAAGGCCACTCACCGTGATGTTACGTGCGGGACTGGCTCACACGTAGTTCACGTGGAGTAGCGAGCAAGGCACGCCCCGGGGTCAAAATATCATTTTGAAATAGGGCACCAGGTCACGCGTGATAGTGAGGCATTCGTCCTTCCGGTTCATCTTTGGGTTTTTGAAATTTATTCAAAACTCCTCAAGAGTTTTGCGCGTTGATGTTTTTGATTCCTGCGCTAGGATCCGCACATTCACTTCAAAATCATCGCCGTTGTGCTTTTGTGCCCTATGCGTACCTAGAGGGGTGTTTAAACGGATTTTAGCTTTTCCATCTAGATGTTCTTTTATGCGGACACAAAGTGGCCTACCCGTTTCCCCGATATATTCCTCGCCGCATGCATTACATGAGATCGAGTATATTATACCTAAACCCGTTAGGACAGATCATACAGTTTTCGGAGCTGCACAAACGATCATAGAGACGGTTTCGAACTAACTGACGGGACAAAGGACAATAGCGCGTTCGTTCCTCACTGTAGACACCTGCGGTCCGGAGTATTGCAAATCTTCCGGCATCATTGAAAGTCATATTTCACAATGTGCCCTGCCGTTAAAAAAGAATAGGCAGTAAATAATAAGTTAAAATTGATCCCATCTTCGTTCATCAGGGCTGACAGCGAAACATTATAATCACACAAGTTTCGACGACATTTTTTCGGACTGCTTCTTTTCTCTGGTGCTTCCAGTAGTTTCTTCTGTTTGTACCGTTGTAGATCTTCCTGCAAAGCTCTCCTGCAGCTGGCGTTTATTACTAGCCATGTTAGAGATGTTGCAGGAAGATCGAGCTTCATTTCATTCTCTTTTCGAGGAACTCCTTAGCAGTGATGGAGATCCGACCCGATTTTCCTGCTTGAGGAACTGAGGCGAATTCGGCACAGCTCCTTCTTTTCAGTCCTTCGACAAGCAGCTCGTAGTTTTTGGTCGGGTCTTCTTTTATCTGCCAGTCACTCTTGGACAAGACTTCGCTCAGAATGTTCTCGTCGTATACAGCTAGACTTTTTCCTCGCGGTCGATGAAAAGAGTTCTTTTCTAGCTCGCAGCTGAATCAAATCTTCGCGCGAAGAAGGCTGTGATCGGAACCAGTACAAAATGACGGGACTACCGATGTGTCAAGTAGGCACCATTTTTTGTTTGTCAGAATATGGTCGATCTCCGCATGCCGTTAGGAGATTCCTATGTCCAGCGACGGCTTTCTTTTTCCTGGAAGAACGAGTTTCCATGGAAGAGACGTGCTGCTGACGGGAGTCCTGCGAGACGGTTCCCACTCTCATTTCTTTCTCCTAGTCCAAAATTTCCGATCTTGTATTCGCTCTCGTTGGCCTTCCCTATTCTGGGGTTGAAGTCTCCAACAATAAATTTATGATACGCTTTATCATTGCTAATGACTTCCTCCAACTGATAGTAGAACGCATTTAATTCGTACTTATCACTCGCGTCGGTGGGTGAGTAGCAGTTGATGATAGTGATCTTCTTATAATGCGACAGTTGAAGACGGAGACGGCTATGCGAAGGGAAAGGATCTCGTGTGAGTCGACGAGATGGGCAATGGACGGGTGCACGACAAAGCCTTCGCCACCGATATTTCGTGACGGGATCTTTTCTCCGCGGATCACAATGGTGCCGTTGTTTAGTTGGCGTATGTCGGTCTTCTCGACTTTTGTTTTTTGTAATGCGATCACATGAAATTTAATGCGATTTGCGGTTGCAAGAAGGGCGTGAAGTTCGGCGTCTGTGGAGAGTGTTCTGGCATTATGCATGCATAGTAAGAAACAGTCTCCATGGCGTGTCGTGCGTGTGTTCGTCAGATACGGTTCCAGTGAGGTCCTGCGTAACCTGAGACCTCCCACCGGTCGTCTCACCGCCTGACGTCATAGACGGGAGCATCCGGTGTGTGGGGTACTGAAGCTGGTCTATTGCTGGTCTTGCAACTTGGTCCTCCCTGGAATCCTGACTTAACCTTGAAAGGGCGTATCCAAGTCTTCACCACGATGTGGATCTGAAGGAGGTGTGTTTTCGGAGGCAAATCTCTCGGTCTTCCTAGTGGTTGATTCGGAGAGACGTTAAAACCGAAATCGGAAACGAAAGTATGAATGAAAAAGTAACCGACCCCTCGACGACGTAGAAGCCGATATTCGCAATAAGAATGCACATTGAAATCACGATACACTTGAGAAAATGCCAGAAGCTGGACGAACAGATTTTTTGAGATTACTATCCTACTGTTCGGTTCCCTCACATTTTTTCCGTGTCTTTCTAACTTCGATATTTTCGCTCTGTGTGTGTTCCTATGATCTTGGACACCTCTTGTCGTTATCTAGCTCTTGTGTATGATAAAAAAAAATAATAATTGGAGTGCATTTCTATGTCTGTTCCATGTTTTTTATATCCAGTGATTCCATTCCACTGTCAGTAACTTACACCTACAGCTGAGAATACCCATCCATGGACCAGCCCAGTATAAAACAGTGTTCGACAAGCCATCGATCGACTGCAAAGCGTCCAAAGGTGCTGTGATCAAAAAGTAATGTATCCGCGTGAAAATAATATAAGAGAGGCGTTTTTCAACAATCCTATACACTAAATAGTTGCTGCAATATAACAGGTTCAGCCATTTCACGACAGCAGCAATTTTCGAGTGTCGTGCTTGTCGGACCGTGTATTATTGGAGCGCAATCGAAATGCGCATTGAAATAAAGATGTACGGATCGAGAAGTACAGCAGCGTACATATTGAAGTCAGTGCGCGTAGTTGTGGAAGTGTTAAGAAATAGTTCTGTTGGGAAAACACAAGGTGTTGCTTTATTCTTTATTCCGTTAAAGCCGACGTTACGACAATATCGCCCTGAGATTTTAGCAGACTCTCCGTACTCGTCCTAGCCAACGCTGCCGAATTGGGGGCTGTTTCGTTGCCAGGAGAATGAGGTCCGTTTATTCTACTGTACTTGGCATCTTGATACCCACGTATAGCTTGTTGAGCTCTGAATGTGATGGCTGGATATACTCACTGATAGCTCAATGATACTGAGATATTTGCAAAACTCCAGACCGCAGGTGTATGCGGTGGGGAACGAACACGCGCTGTTGTCCTTACCGGGGAGCAGCGCACTTCACCACCACACCATCCGGGTCTCTCGTTTTGCCTGTCTCTCAGCTAGTTCTATCGATGTTTTGCCATCAACAATCACCCGTCAACGGGATTGATCTGGGGGGCCCAAATCGGCAACGAACCCAGTTAAGCTGAGGACGCAGTTATAATCCCAATCACATAACCACAAAGAATAGGCAGTAAATAATACGTTAAATTGTAAGGACAACAGCGCGTGTTCGTTCCCCACCGCATACACCTGCGGTCCGGAGTTTTGCAAATATCTCAGCATCTTGCAGTAACTCCCACGAGTAACGGTTGTATTAAATCCTTCCAGTAGCTTTCCGGGAGTAAATCGACTCGGCTAAATCGGTTATCCGTGATGATCAAATCGGAACGCTCGAATACTGTTATCTCGTCATTCAAGAGAAAATTACGTTTAATAGGTAGATGTTTCAACAACTGCCACGACCGACTTTCTATTAACCTCGGCATTGATCAAGTAATTCTTCGTATTTTTGTTGAGCAAACGCGAGGTGTTATTGTTCTTTATTTACGAATAAGCTGACGTTTCGGCAGATTTCGCCTTCCTCAGAGCCTGGAAAGGTCAAGTTGACAGCAATCCACTCGGCCAGACGCCTCCATAACCAAACAAAGAAACTCTAAACCAAGATTTCAATCACGTTGAACACAACTTTGCACACTCACCGCTTTCTATGAGGTTTCCACTAAGTATGTCACGTGCGTGCCTAGCGGGGTATTTGGTCTATTTTTGCCGGCTAGGTGTTCTTTCATGCGGACACAGAGGGGTCTACCCGTTTCGCCAATGTATTCGTCACCACACGTCTTACAGGAGATCAGATAAACTATACCCGAGCTCATGCAATCACCGTCTCTACCAGTGGGGCAAATTATGCAATTTTGAGTTGCACATAGACGGTTATATAGGCGGTCACGAACTAGCTGGGGCTTAAGATTACTCGGTGGTATTTCAACTACGCTTACCGAATTCTCTANTGCGTGCCTAGCGGGGTATTTGGTCTATTTTTGCCGGCTAGGTGTTCTTTCATGCGGACACAGAGGGGTCTACCCGTTTCGCCAATGTATTCGTCACCACACGTCTTACAGGAGATCAGATAAACTATACCCGAGCTCATGCAATCACCGTCTCTACCAGTGGGGCAAATTATGCAATTTTGAGTTGCACATAGACGGTTATATAGGCGGTCACGAACTAGCTGGGGCTTAAGATTACTCGGTGGTATTTCAACTACGCTTACCGAATTCTCTAAACCCGCCCTTCTCAAGCAGCGTTTTATAGCTGTGCTTATATCATTTGAGATGAAGGGTAGGATGAACGGAACCCTTCTATCGCTAGAGTTGTCGTTTGGAGGCCTACGATTTCCTCTACACCTATCCTGAGCT